>JARYGA010008630.1:0-43101 GCA_030545235.1 Helianthus tuberosus
CAAATGAACTTCGTATTTACCATAAACTGGTCAATGCAGAAAGTCAAACAAAGTTTGACTTTCACTCTAAAAATGCATAAAAGAACGAAAGAGAATTTACAAAAGGTCCAAGGAGGTTTGATCCAATTTATTCTCAGGTATGAAGTGCAAGACTTCAACTTAGAGAATAAAAATCAGATCAAATGTGAGTTTGAGAGCAAAGGGGGTGGGGTTTATATAGTTTTTGCACAACCGTTAAGATCGTTCATCGTAAAACGAGCTTCGATCTCATCCGTACACATGTGCCCATGGTTTTGTGAAACCATGGGAGCCCCTAGTTTCATTAAAACCATGTGCAAATGAGGGGAACATCTGGAACAAGCTGGAATTTAGATTTTTCATTTTGGTCCCTTCCTAAGATAACTATGGCAGAATGTCAATTTTGGTCCCTGAATGTGCAAAACATGGTTTTTGATGCATTTTTGACACGTTTCAGCCCCGTTAATCCCATTTCAAGGCTCTAAAATGAAGTTAAAGTATAGGGAACATGAAACATGCTCAAAAATATCTCGGATTTCGGTTCATTTGGTCGTACGGTTGCGTTGTTCGGTTAATTACGACGAAACACGAACGAATGCGAAAACGATCCAAATTACGCGACGAATGGAATTTTATCATGCCATTCACTAAAATAAAATATTTTAATGATTACATAAAGTTTTGGATGTCCGGATGTATTCAGTACGTAAGATATGCTCGAAAATGCAAACTTATGCACTTTTTGACGCTTTTAGTCCCTGAATGACCAAAAAGTTTATTTTAGCACACCGAACCCTTCAAAGCCTATTTCTAAGCTATGTAAAGGATATTTAGGGTATGTTTAACTTATCGTCATGTTCCGGAATGTTCGTTGCAGTACAAATCGACATACTTTCGCAGTTTGTCGAAATTAGTCCCTGTAAGCGAATAAACTTGATTTCGCCACACCAAACCCTCCAAAACTTATTTCTAAGTTATGTAAAGGTTATTTAAGGTATGTTAAGACTATTTAACTATTCCGGAGTGTTTGTTTCATTAAACTGGTTATATTTGCGCATCAGTGCGCGTATAATCTTCCAGAAAGCGATTTAAAGCTTGAAATCGAACAAGAATTAATATGTGCAAAAGATACACATATTTATACAAATACCAAGTATGAAATACAATATTTCATTGGTTTGGTATTTGTTTGATGGTCGCAGAGGCACAGGTGTCACATTCTCCCCTACTTTAGGAAATTTCGTCCCGAAATTTATTCGTAGGAGTCTGTTTGTGACGCTGTGTTAAATATTTGTCTTGCATGGAATGTAGGGTGTTTATCTATTTGCGTAGAATAACCCATCAAATATATGCAAGGCATAATCCTGTTATTTATCTCAACGAACATTCTTCATAAACGAAAATGAACGGAATGAGTCATTTTCCTCAATGGGTATTCTTCAGAAATGGAAATGAAGGAAGAAAAATCAAGGATATTCATTTCCCTCGATGGATATTCTTCATAAACGAAAACGAACGAAATGAGTCATTTTCCTCAATGGGTATTCTTCAGAAATGGAAATGAAGGATTAAACAAAAGGATATTCATTTCCCTCGATGGGTATTCTTCAGAAATGAAAATGCACGGAATGAGTCATTTCCTCAATGGGTATTCTTTAGAAACGGAAATGAAGGAATAAACAAAAGGATATTCATTTCCCTCGATGGGTATTCTTCAGAAACGGAAATGAAGGATTAAACAAAAGGATATTCATTTCCCTCGATGGGTATTCTTCAGAAACGTAAATGCACGGAATGAGTCATTTTCCTCAATGGGTATTCTTCAGAAACGGAAATGAAGGATTAAACAAAAGGATATTCATTTACCTCGATGGGTATTCTTCAGAAATAAAAATGCACGGAATGAGTCATTTTCCTCAATGGGTATTCTTCAGAAATAGAAATGAATAGGGTTAACTCTAGACACATGACATAACTTGTTGTTGTTTCTATGCGCTAAATTCCATAATTATGTACGCATCCATAATTACGTAATTCCTTGCACAATCCGCACAGTGCATTTCATAATGTGTAGGGGAAGAAAATCAATCCTGTGATGAGTGTGACTAGACTACCATAGGGTCCTTTTAATTAGATCGACACGTGATCTCTTTAGTTAGACCACCAAGGAGTCTTTTCTGTTATATCATCACATGATATTCCTAACCAGATTTTTGGATCAATCTGTTTAACTAGACCACTCAAGGGGTCCAATTATAGAATAGTACTTCATAACCCAAGGGACTTAACTACAATGTAGAAGTCCATTAAGGATTTGAGATAGTACCCTTGGATATCCTACTATGAATCCCTTATACGAAGATATGGAAGATTCTACGAGGATTTGTATAACAAAAATTTGGATCACAGAAAAAACATAAAAGGGAACACATAAGCACATAATCACATAATTGTTTAACTTGACATTTAATTTGTTATCTTTGGACACGGATATTTAAGGCACACCAGGAATCCAATCCGTGGATTTCATTTGGCACTTTAATCATTTTCAAGAATCTATCTATGAAGATAGGAAAATCTTAATAGGAATTCGGCTTTGTCCTTATTGAATCGTAATGTACGTATTGAATCTTACAAAGAATTCAATTAAGGGCTCCGATGAACGATACCCATCCACAAGGATCTAATTATGAGGATAGAAAGATCCTATATGGATTTTGGAATTTGTGTAACGAGAGGTGTTTGAACACCTTGCACTAGGCGTGCTTAAGTCGATACACAAGGTAGAAAGTTCATGAGGTTGAGGCGCTAGATATGCCAAGGCGACATATGAAGCAGAATTTGATGGTTGAGCAGCAGCAGGATTTGTAACAGCTTTGCTTTGGATTGCAAAGCGGCACATGTTAACCAAATGTCCCCATCGTCCACCGTGGGTACATTTGAAACAGGGTATTTGATTCGGAGGATGACGGTGGCATTGATTGCACCAAGGAGCAGTTCCCTTATACGGCTTCATCCCTAAGGCGAGTCATGGTAATAGCTAAATCAACGGTCCTCTGGAGTACGACGCCTATTTGCTGGGTAATTGCGGCACCTGGTTCGGACATTTGAGTGTTGTTGCGATGAAGAGGCATCTTGAAGATAATGGAAGGCATAGGAGGAAACAAGCGAAAGATAGTCAAAAGAAAATGACAACGCATGAAGATTGTGACCATTTGTTTGTTACCATAGGCAAACAAATGAGACAGTGACTAATCAAAGTAAGCGGGTCCCACTAATGTATCGCGAAGACATGCTTTAGCCTATAAGTGGACACTCACTCCAAGAGTTCCCAGGTAAGAATGATTGGTCTGATTATGTGGATTTATACGAACACTCTAGCCTTAGACAGAAAACTCAGAGTACAGGCGTCCACCCTTCCGGATTGCACGTGTTCACATTATAAGACCCAAACTTTGACGGGATCTTGAAAACTTTGAAGGTTCAAATCCATATAATAAATCATCCTAGAACAGATGATTAGTTTTCAAAGCAGATTCAAAATTTATGTTCTTATTGTGGTTGTCACTTAAGGATAAGTGACAGTATCGTTTTAAAACTAAACACAAGATAACTTGTGTTAGGGTCCTAGGAAGGTTATAGTCTAGGTCAAAGCATTACTAATAACCTAATTCCCTATAACCATTGGCTCTGATACCAACTTTTATGTCACACCCCGACCACGTAAAACAACAAAACGTGGCGGAAACATCGGGGAGTGTTGTAACAGAATCATTGTTTCACAACCATGGATTAAACAATTTCGTTTTATTGAATTAAATGTATTACATTACATTGGAATTTGAAACAAAACATAAACAAATAGTCTTTCATTGTTATTAAGTCACTAAGGCCTCGTCCATTCCTATGTGAGCGTACACAAATATCATCATCAATCATCATCAACTATGGTACCTGAAACACATGTGAAAATACGTCAGCATAAAAATGCCGGCGAGTACACAGGTTTTATGTGAGTGTCAGATTCATGGCTCGTTTTACATGTTGCAATACTTATTTAAAAACCTTGTTTTGAAAAGTATGGTATTGCGACATAATTAACCAACTCAAATCAAATTGGATATGATTTATAAAATCTCGTAGCCATGATTCTTAACTCCAAAACATTTGTTTTATGAAATCAAATTGTAAAACATATAGTAGAAACTCGTTAACAAAACTCGTATGGTTTATATTATTCAGAAAACATCATTGTGTGACATTGTTTCAAAATCGTTTACCCAAGTGATCTAGATAACGCAACGATATATAATGTGTTGAAAGTACTTATATATAGGAAGTACCAGCGGCGTATCCACCATGCTTTTAACACATTACACCCGCCCCCTTACCTAATCACTTCCCTAACCCAATGGTTCAGACAGTTACAAATGGTTCACATATGTCAAATGGTTACAAATGGTTCATATAAATCAATGATTACAAATGGTTCACATACATCCAACGATTACAATGGTTCTCATACATCCCATGATTACAAATGGTTCCCATACATCGAATGGTTACAAATGGTTCACATTATTGAGTGGTTACAAATGGTTCTCATAAATCAGAGGTTACAAATGGTTCAAACAGTTCAAAATGTAAAACAATGGGCTAGCATGTTAAGTGAACATACATAGCAAAATATAATGAAATCATGTACTAATAGTGTACTAATGAACATAGCAAGTATATGACATGAAAACATGGAAAGCATGAAAGTAACAAGTAGGCACATGTGTTTCACCCCAAAACGTTTAAAAACAGTAAAAGAGGGGACTATGTACTCACTTGAGGGTGCTTAGAAGTCTTGAACAACAACCAAGCAAAGCTAGAGGGATCACAGAATCAAAAGGCACCTAATATAGGTAACTATGTTAATAAACGGACCTAATAGGAGGATCGGGTAGCACGAGCGTTCGTAACCCAAATGATTGTAAGAACTCATGCAATATGGTTTAACAAAGCCTACATACTAAAACGAAACCTATGCTAAGTGCTTACGACCCATTACGACTCGTTAAGATAGCTTACGCTACTTTAACGCGTCGTTCGCGTAAAACGCTTTCGGAACACCTAACTAGTCCTATGACAAGTATTATATGCCTTAACATGTCTAATAATGTTACCTAATCAGTTTAGATGTCAAAATTTAGGTTACATATGCTTAAAATGAATTTATGCGCAAAAAGGGCATTTTGGTAATTCTCCTAAGACATATAAATTACCTATCGTACCACTAACTAAACGAAGTGATCATAAGGTATAACCTCGGAAGGTTATTCCCTATACAAATATGGTCACTAAACATGTTTAGTTGGATCCTAATGATCGACCAAACGGGTCTAGTTCGAAAGTCTATGCGGTTTTACTTTCACGCTAAAAATGCATAAAAGAACGAAAGAGAACTTACAAAAGGTCCAAGGAGGTTTGATCCAATTTATTCTCAGGTATGAAGTGCAAGACTTCAACTTAGAGAACGAAAATCAGATCAAATGTGAGTTTGAGAGCAAAGGGGGTGGGGTTTATATAGTTTTTGCACAACCGTTAAGATTGTTCATCGTAAAACGAGCTTCGATCTCATCCGTACACATGTGCCCATGGTTTTGTGAAACCATGGGAGCCCCTAATTTCATTAAAACCATGTGCAAATGAGGGGAACATCTGGAACAAGCTGGAATTTAGATTTTTCGTTTTGGTCCGTTCCTAAGATAACTATGGCAGAATGTCAATTTTGGTCCCTGAATGTGCAAAACATGGTTTTTGATGCATTTTTGACACGTTTAAGCTCCGTTAATCCCATTTCAAGGCTCTAAAATGAATTTACAGTATAAGGAACATGAAACATGCTCAAAAATATCTCGAATGTCGGTTCGTTTGGTCGTACGGTTGCGTTCTTCGGTTAATTACGACGAAACACGAACGAATGCGAAAAACGATCCAAATTACGCGACGAATGGAATTTTATCATGCCAATCACTAAAATAAAATATTTTAATGATTACATAAAGTTTTGGATGTCCGGATTTATTCAGAACGTAAGATATGCGCGAAAATGCAAACTTATGCACTTTTTGACGCTTTTAGTCCCTGAATGACCAAAAAGTTTATTTTAGCACACCGAACCCCTCAAAGCCTATTTCTAAGCTATGTAAAGGATATTTAGGGTATGTTTAACTTATGGTCATGTTCCGGAATGTTCGTTGCAGTACAAATCGGCATACTTTCGCAGTTTGTTGAAATTAGTCCCTGTAAGCGAATAAACTTGATTTCACCACACCAAACCCTCCAAAACTTATTTCTAAGTTATTTAAAGGTTATTTAAGGTATGTTAAGCCTATTTCACTATTCCATAGTGTTTGTTGCATTAAACTGGTTATATTTGCGCATCAATGCGCGTATAACCTTCCAGAAAGCGATTTAAAGCTTGAAATCGAACAAGAATTGATATGTGCAAAAGATACACATATTTATACAAATCCCAAGTATGAAATACATTATTTCATTGGTTTGGTATTTGTTTGATGGTCGCAGAGGCACAGGTGTCACATCGAGAGTAAAACGAAATTCCTTTGCGGGTTTGAATCTTGGTCGGTATTAGACTGCCGGGGAACAATGACGTGATGAAGTTTTAAGCCCTGGAATTGTAACAAGGGTTTTAAGTTGCAAAGGGGAAGAAAGAGATCTAAAATCCTAGTGTATGTTCACCGAAAGAGAGAGACAGAGATAGTTAGCTGCATTAATCGGTACGCTTGCCAGTAGAGTCTAGATAAGTTAGTTGAGTCTAGTATTTGTAGTCAGTAGAGTCTCGTGGGTTCGATACTTGGACTTACTTAGGCTATACTCCGTTGATCGGTACACTTGCCAGTTGTGTGATATAGATTTTAGAAAGTCATAGTTTATAAATTTAAAACTTAGAGTGTCTAGTTTAGGGTTAAAATTAGTTAGTTTTTATAAACCACTTTTAGCACGTCAACCATAAACTACCATTGGAAGCCTACTAAAGAAACACTCACCCAAACCGAGCCCAACTGTATCATATGTCCGGGTCACGGTTTTGTGCATGGTTCACGTCCCTGATTTACCTACACATTATGGTTTCCACCAATAACATATACCGAATAACTAAGCAAATTCGAGGTTTTCATGAAACAACCACCCTAAGTCGTGACCCATTAGGAGCATACCATGACCCGACATACAACTCATTCACCCCTATCCCACCAAACCTACAAAACCATGAGTCCAGGAATTGAAATGAAATAGAAAGGTACGAGCATTAACCACACACCACCCACCAAACAGAAGCCCTAGCAACCACACATCAGACATCAAACATTTTATTAACCGGAGTAATCATAAACATCATATATGTTCCAGAATTAGCTTACCTAGAATCACTACCGTGCTCCCATATTCTTCTCCGAAATTAACTACCTTACCATCCATGAAACCCTAGTGGAAAAATTCCCATTGTGACATTTGTGCCATTACGATCATCATACACTTATGAATCCAATGAAATCTTGTGTTTCATTCCCGGGATTTGTACAATTACATGGGACAAGTACACATATCAAATCTCGTATAATTTCAAACTCTCGAGAATCTTTTCTGGAAGTTTTACATAAGCTATTACGCAAACGTAATCAGTTTAATGCAACGTACACTCCAGAATAGTGACATAAGCTTAACATACTTTAAATAACCTTTATATAACTTAGAAATAAGTTTTGAAGGGTTTGGTATGGCAAAAACAAGTTTATTCGATCACAGGGACTATTTGCGACAAACTGCAAAAGTTTGCCAATTCGTATAGCAACGAACTCCAGAACAAGATCATAAGCTAAATATACCCTAAATACCCTTAACAAAGCTTACAAATAAGCTTTGAGGGGTTCAGTGTGAGAAAATATGCTTATTTGATCAACAGGGACTAAAAGCGTTAAAAACTGCGAAAGTTTGCATTAACGTGCATATCTCGCGTTCTGACCATATCCGGACATCCAAAAATTTTTGTAATCACTAAAATATTTTATTTTAGTGATGGGAATGCAAAAATACCATTCATCGCGAAATTTGGATCGTTTTTGCGTCCGTTCGAGTTTCGTCGTAATTAACCGAACAACGCGACCGTACTACTAAACGAACCGACATCCGTGATATTTCCAAGCATATTTCAAGTCCCCTATGCTTTAACATCCTTGTAGAGCCTTGAAAATGGGTTAACAGGGGTTAAACGCGTCAAAAATGCACTTAGAAATGTGCATGGACCATTTCTGTTAATACTGAAACTTCTGGTTTGAGTGGTCGCGCCACGCGACGGCCCAGGCCCTCCCTGATCACGCGATGCGAGCCCTTGATCTGGGCAGAAACATGTTACCAGCAACAACAGCCTGTTTTTGATGATTTATTTGATTGTTTTATGTTCTTGGTCACCAAGTTAAGTGATTTCCAAGCCATCCAATCAGATTTCTACACTTGTTTTGATCTCATAATTCCTTGGAGGACACACATACCACATGGCATGATCTTGTGGCATTCATAAAACTATAAATAGGTCTCTAAATCTTCCCAGAATGGTTGCTCAGAACAATCAAGCTGTACCTCACCAACCAGCTCAGCCTCTTGCTAAAAAAACCTATGCTGGTACTGCACCGCTATGCAACAGGTGTAATGCACACCACCAAGCTCACCTATAGTGTCGTCAGTGCACATCATGTGGGTGACTTGGTCACCTGAAAAATGCTTGTCGAACAAACCCGAACCAAGGTGGTTCAAACCAACCTCAAGCCAACCCTGCTCAAGCTCGTTTTCCACCTGGTTCTTGCTACAACTATGGCGAGATGGGCCATTTCAGGAATAATTTCTCAAAGCTTAATAATGCAAATCCAGCCCTTGGATGAGCATTTGGCTAACTGGAAGACGATGCCGCTTTGAAACAACTAAACTTTATGTTTTGTTTCTCATGTATCCAAGAACTTTGAAACAATCAGTTTGGTTTATAATAAATCTTTATTCACATTTCAATGTACAAAAAAAATGTGGTTACTTGTATGAATGACATACCCCTACGATACCGACACCAAGGAACCGTGTTCCTTATAAGACAAACTACTCTTGTAGTTCTTCCATTTTGTGATCGTTCGCGATCTCCATGAAATCCTCAGTACTCGTTTCTTCTAAGAAACAAAGTACAAGGTACAAGTTACAACTCTGGATGAAAACTCATAGTACCACTTTAAATTCTTGCTTGGATATCTAAGGGTATTTTTCATAAGTCCTTAATTGGTCTTATGCGATATGTCTATGTACATATCATTACATTATGTCTTTCATAAACAATAAACATAGTATATTTTCCCAATATACCAAGTGCATAATTTCAAAAACATCATCCATGTTTTTAAAAACCTCATACATGATTTCAAAGGCATTTCGCATGGTTTTAAAACATTTTATAAACATATTTACCTAGTATACCTATTACATGATTTCAAAAACATTACATAAGGTTTCAAAAACATACTTTCAAAGATCCCTTGCATGGTTTTCAAAGACATTCTCTCATATGTTGACGTAGTACACGATTTTCAAGGACATTCTGCTCGTATGTTGACTTAGCATACGTAGTACACGATTTTCAAGGACATTCTGCTTTGTATGTTGACTTAGCATGCCTAGCACATTGATTTCAAGGATCCTTTTTGCTTCATATGCTGGCTTAGTATATCTAGCACCTTGATTTCATGAACACTATACTTCGTATGTTGACTTAGCATACCTAGTACAAGGTTTTGAAACAATTTCTCACTACACGAATTCCAAAATCCTTATAGGGTCTTCCTATCTTCATAGTTAGATCCTTGTGGATGTTTAAAGCGCAAAATCAAAGTCCTTAATTGGATTCTTTGTGTGCTTTAATACGTATGTTACGATTCAATGAGGACAAAACCGAATCTTTATAAGATACTCCTATCTTCATAGTTAGATTCTTGAGGATGTTTAAAGTACTAATTGAAGTCCATGGATTGGATTCCTAGTGTACTTTAAATGCATGTGTACAAATTGACAACAAGTTGATAATAAGTTGATGACCAAGTTGACAATTATGTGATTATGTGTTTATGTGTGATCCAATTGCTCGCTATCCAAATCCTTGTAGAATCTTCCATATCTTCATATGATGGATTCTTAGAAGGATATCCAAAAGTACTATCTTAAATCCTTAATGGGCTTCTATGCAATAGTTAAGACCCTTGGATTTTAAAGTACTATTCCAAAGTTAAAGAGATCATGCGTTGATCTAATTAAAGATATCATTCGTTGATATAGTTAAAGAGACCCTTTGGTGGTCTAGTTAAAGAGATCATGCGTTGATCTAGTTAAAGATATCATTAGTTGATATAGTTAAAGAGACCCTTTGGTGGTCTAGTTAAAGAGATCATGTGTTGATCTAGTTAAAGATATCATGTGTTGATATAGTTAAAGAGACCCTTTGGTGGTCTAGTTAATGAGATTGATTCGTCAATCTAGTTAAAGAGATCATGTGTTGATCTAGTTAAAGAGACCCTCTGGTGGTTTAGTTAAAGAGGTCGTTCGTCGATCTAGTTAAAGAGATCATATGTTGATCTAGTTAAAGAGATCATTCGTCGATCTAGTTAAAGTGATCCTTTGGTGATCTAGTTGAAGAGACTCTATGGTAGTCTAGTCAAAATCACAGGATTATTCCTTTGATTTTTCCCCTACACATTATAAAATGAACGGTGCGGACTGTGCAAGGAATTACGTAATTATGGATGCATACATAATTATGGAATTCAGTGCACAGAAACCACAGCAAGTTTTGTCATGTGTAAGAACCTATAGTGATAAGAATAACGAAACGAGAACAATGTAATAAGGGCATGGTGGATACGCCGATGGTACTTCCTATATATAGGTGTTCCTTATTACATTGCGAATGTAGCGTTATTTAAGTTACTAGAAGTTCTGGACCTTGAACAATGTTGTTTTATGTTATACTCTCCGACTCCAATTTCGAGCACACACAAGTTTCCTATAATAGTCTTCATAGGAAACATTCTCTCTATCCGTTGTTCGAAACTCCAACTTCTTGACGAATTCACACGCTCTCCATGTTTTACTACAACAAGGATATCATTTTGACAATTACATGTCACTCTTGAGATTCGGTACAATCATACACAAACCTATTGGAATGGAGTTTAAATCTTCGGATCTGAACAATTCCCTGTGAATAACAAACGAGTACGAATAACAAGGTTCGCTGGAAATCCAGACGTGGCCCAGAATTTTACTTAGGGAACGGAGGATTTATTTGAAAGCGAATCATCCACATCTGCTTCTACAAGTTTCCTCTAAATTAAATTTCGAGACGAAATTTCCTAAAGTAGGGGATACTGTGACATTTGTTCCATTATGATCATCATACAATTACGAATCCAATGAAATATTGTGTTTCATTCCCAGGATTTGTACAATTACATGGGACAAGTACACATATCAAATCTCGTATAATTCCGAACTCTCGAGAAGCTTTTCTGGAAGTTTTACGTAAACTATTACGCAAACCTAATCAGTTTAACACAACGTACACTCTGGAATAGTGACATAAGCTTAACATACTTTAAATAACCTTTACATAACTTAGAAATAAGTTTTGAAGGGTTTGGTAAGGCGAAAACAAGTTTATTCGATCACAGGGACTATTTGCGACAAACTGCAAAAGTCTGCCAATCCATATAGCAACGAACACTCCAGAACAATTTCATATGCTAAACTTACCCTAAATACCCTTAACATAGCTTATAAATAAGATTTGAGGGGTTCGGTGTGAGAAAATATGCTTATTTGATCAACAGGGACTAAAAGCGTTAAAAACTGCGAAAGTTTGCATTAACGTGCATATCTCGCGTTCTGACCATATCCGGACATCCAAAAATTTTTGTAATCACTAAAGTATTTTATTTTTATAATCACTAAAATATTTTATTTTAGTGATAGGAATGCAAAAATACCATTCGTCGTGCAATTTGGATCGTTTTTGCGTCCGTTCGAGTTTCGTCGTAATTAACCGAATAACGCAACCGTACGGCCAGAAGAACTGATATATGTGATATTTCTAAGCATATTTCAAGTTCCCTATGCTTAAACATCCTTGTAGAGCCTTGAAAATGGGTTAACGGGGGTTAAACGCGTAAAAAATGCACTTAGAAGCGTGCAGGGACCATTTCTGTCAATATTGAAACTTATGGTTTGAGTGGTCACGCCACGCGACGGCCCAGACCCTCCCTGGTCGCGCGACACGAGCCCTTGATCTGGGCAGAAACATGTTACCAGCAACAACAGCCTGTTTTTGATGATTTATTTGATTGTTTTATGTTCTTGGTCACCAAGTTAAGTGATTTCCAAGCCCTCCAATCAAATTTCTACACTTGTTTTGATCTCATAATTCCTTGGAGGACACACATTCCACATGGCATCATCTTGTGGCATTCCTACAACTATAAATAGGTATCCAAATCTGCCCAAGAACTTGCTCATTCATTTTCTCAATCTCAAACTGTAAGTAGAGGCTACCACTTGTTTGGAGGCCTCTTACCTGAGTTCTTCTAGTCATTTTCTAGCCTTAGAGCACTTGTAAGTATTCTTTCATGGCTTGTTCATTTATTTCAGCAATTACAAGCTGAAAGTCAAATAGTTTGACTACCGTTTAACTTTCGGTTTTGACCATGAATTGGTCAAGTCAAAGTTCAATCGAAATTTGCAACGTGAGCGTAATTATGAAGGTTATAACCCCTTGTGATTATACCTACTGATTACCACGTTGACTAGTCGAAGTGACGAGTCAAAGTTTTGGTCAAAATGCACGAATATGTGCATTTTGCGATGAAACTATTTTCGGGCATTAAAACACATTGTTTTGATATCAAATCCATTTTCTAACTTAGTTAAACATGTTTTAACATATTTAACTCATCACTTTTCGTTTAGTGCTTATTTAGGGTCGTAAGTCAAGTGGTCTCGACAACCGCTTAGACTTTCGAACCCGACCCATTTGGTCGATCATTAGGATCCGACCAAACATATTTTGTGATCATAGTTGTATAGGGAATAACCTTCCGAGGTTATACTTTATGGTCACTTAGTTTAATTAGTTGTATGATAGGTAGTTTATATGCCTTAGGAAAATGACCAAAATGCCCTTTTTGTGCATAATTTGAATTTAAGCATATGTAACCAAATTTTTGACACTTAAACTGATTATGCAACATTATTAAACATGTTTAGGCATATAATACTTATCATAGGACCAATTAGGCCATCTGAACGTGCACTTGCGCAAATGACGCGTTAACGTAGCGTAAACTACCTTAACGGGTCATAAGCACTTAGGATAGGTTTCAAATCAGAATGTAGGATTTGTTAAACCATATCACATGAGTTCCAACACTCATTTGGTTTACAAGACCTCATTCTATCCGATCTCCCGATTTAGGCCCCGATTATTAACATAGTGATTCCATACTAGGTGCCACTTGATTCCTTGATTTCCCGAGCTTTGTTAGGTCACTTAATCAAGGATACTTGCAATCTCAAGTGAGTACATAGCTCCCCTCTTTTATACTTTCAATTGTTTTGGGGTGACTCATATGTGCTAAATGCTTTTCATGTTTTCAAAACAATGATTATGGTTTATATAAAACACGATGATTTCAATAATGTGAACGAACTTATTGGGGCGTTAGTCGAAAGACATTCGAATGACATTCATTAACTATGATCAAGCCAACCAGTAGTATGTTATGGTACCATAGGATATGACAAATCCCTTTATCGGACTATCCCTTTGGTGGGTAATGTGGGTAACGACAGAAACTGTTATTTGATTAACAAATCATGTGTTGGTTTGTTAGTCTTGTTAAAGAGGTATTTCAGGGCCTATTAAAGATACCCCATGGGTGGTATATCGAGTCACATAGGTTTGAATGTATTATTTAAAGAACAGCCAAAAGTTGTATTTCACAATTAAAACACGGACGATTGAACGATGGTTTATAACACGGATGATTTGAACGATATGAACAATTTGAACGATTGAATGATATGAACGATTTGAACGATTGAACGATATGAACAATTTGAACGATTAAGACTATTTGAACGATTTTTGACGAATGTTTTCAAACGATAACGCGCAACAAGGTTTACTTAAAGACATAAACCATACAATGTTTACTTTCAAAGACGATTTGCTACTTGGTTTTACAAAGACAATGTTTTCAGTCAAGATTCATGGCTACAATGGTTTTGGTTTTACTTATATCAACTTGTAAAGTTGACAAAACGTATTGCAATATCAAACACTTTTGATTTCAAGGTACATACTCGACAACTCTAGTAGGTTGGTCGATGTAACACCCCGTGTTTTCACAAGTCAAAGTCAAAGTCAAGGTCAAAGTCAACGACCGATTTCGCGCAACTTGACTCGTAGAAACTTCTTGTTTCTAATTATATTATGTGGAGTAAGTGTTGTTAATTGCAATAATCGATGTGTGTTAATCGTTAATCGATCGACCTACGACTATGAACTATAGGAAGTAACAATGCGTTAAAGTTAACTGATCAATAGTCAAGCTATGCTAACCGAATCGACATCAAATCGCAACTCGAGCTACGTATTTGTACTTGCTATCATACGTGTGTGCGTGCCTTACGTGTTACCTGTGCATGATTATTTATGTTGTGTTGAGTAATCAAGCGAACTCAATTGAAACTCGAATGCTATCGAACTCGAACTCAAATCACAATCGAACTATGATAGATGGTGGAAAATAGATTACGCGAGATACGAAGTAGTTGGGACTGAAAGTAATTTGATTAGGAAACCCTATCGTATAGAATCGCTCGCAATCGAAATATCATAAATCGTCGCGCAAAACACTCGAAAGGTGCGACCGATCGATCAGGCTTCCCAGCCGATCGAACAGCCAGCCGAACGGACTGCTGTCTGATCGGACAGGCTGTCCGATCGAGCTGCCAGCCGATCGGCCAGCCCTTTCGACTTTTGTCATCCTATAAATACCCCTGTCATTGTCAACCTTTTCCACTTTTGGAAACCCCTGTTCGACAAGCACGCTCAACTCACCTTATCTCAGATTTCTCTCGATTCCGGTAAATTTTCATTCTAAATCTTGTACTTTCTTGATCTATACACACTCCTACACCTTTCTATCTTTCAAATCTTAACTTTTAACCGTGAAATCATCAAGAATCAAGTGTTCTAGGATGATGTCATCATGGGGTCTTGAAGAACTTCATGTTTTGGCCTCAATCCACCAAGAATGACTTGGATCTATCTGATTTCCACATAAACAAACAAGGATCTTTAATAGATCCAAACATAACCACGGTGAAAAGGATTGGAAGATGGATTTTCCAACTTTCTCCCAACTCTTTTTCACTCTATAACTTCAAACCAGTAGAAACGGAACCTGAGCCGGTTTACAAATCACCTCGGTGGTTGTACTGTTCAAGATCTGGATTCTATCCACAAGGTTAACCGACTTCGGGCTCAATGTTAAACTCCGTACCAAACAGTCCACCGACCGGATTTGGGTGATTCCTGTCCGACCCGGGAAACCAAGTAAGGACGAGGCATCAATGGTTTTACTCGCTGTCAAAATACCTCGATAAAACGACAAACGAACAGAACAACCAAGTGTTAAACGGAAGGGACTGATCAGGTCAGGACGCTGACCGATCGGACTGTTGTCCGAACGGACAGCCAGCCGATCGGATAGTCAGCCTATCGACCAGCCAGCCGATCGGCTAGCACTTGGCCCCACACAACCAATTTGTTTTGAAGAATAGTATTGAACGAACTGTCGTTTGATCGAACTATTGTCCGATCGGATTACTCTTCGAATCATGAGATACTATGCTTCAATACTCGATCAATTTTCAACATGTTCAGCGCACTAGAAGTGCCACCCGATCGAACAGTCGTCCGATCAGGTGACACCCTGTTGTCCGATCGAACAGCAATTGTGCTATTCGATCGACCAACTGTCCGATCCACTGCACCACACTTTACATTTCATTTAAAGTCTTTGACTTGTTGACCTGTTGTCCGATCGAACACCTGTCCGATCCAAAGACTAAACATTTGCAAATCATTTGAAGGCCTAACCGATCGGGTTGCTGGCCGATCGAAAAGCCGTCCGATCGACCGACCTGAAAGGCAAAGATACTTCAATGTTTTCAAATGCTACAACGAAAACTTCAAAAGTCAAACCATCATACACAAACACATCCTATTCAAAGGAAGAAACAATCCACTCGAACAGCCATCCGATCGGCCTACCAACTGACCGGACAGCCGTCCGAGCAGACTGTCAACCGAACGGTCAGCCGACCGATCGAACTACCGTCCGATCGACCAGCTTCCGACCCTCCACACTTGTTTTCCGTTTTACGTTTCACTTATCGTTATACTATCAAATCTATTCAGGCTAACCATACTCGCTAAGCGCTCCCTTCAATCCATTAATCGCTGTGAGTATACTCAATCCCTGTTTGCTTTAAGCACTTTTGGGTGTTACATACGTTATGAATATTCAAACTACAACTATCACACTACTCAAACTATTTGAACGCTAACCGTTAATGCATGTTATACGTGGCTTATGAATGCTTGTTTGTTATGTTTACACATGGAATGCTGTCTACCTGCCTTAGCAACGATAGTACTATAGTTTGGACTCAGCACCCGTTCACTCGGGGGGTTGTTAAGGATCTTTTACTTGCATGGATTATGGTGGTAATCATGTATTGCGAACTGCCTTGGGCAGTCAACCCGCAGTCATTGGTATCGATGGATCTATGTCGATAACTAACGTGCTTCATTTCACTATGTGTACGTGCTGGTTATGCGTAAACGAATTCGAACTCTATATGCTATTATCAAACTTGTATGCTCACCTTTACATTTTATGTATTGACTTTATTTTAACGTATGTGACAGGTGTTTAGGTTGCTTGTATGCCTAGCTCACTGTGAAATTGAGGCTAGGAAAGGTCTAGGATGCTCTCTGTGCTGTGATGAAATTGAAGCTAGGAAAGGAGGTCCTAGAAACCAACAAATAAATTATCTATGTTTAAATTTGAGTTGTCAGAACAGAATATTTGCCTAGATTTTATCTGTAATAATTTGATTACTGTTTGAGACATGGTATGGGACATGTTAATTTAAATTGAATGGTAATGATAGTTGTTATTGAAACTTCTGGACAATCTATTTCGCTCGGTGCCATGCCCCGATGATTTCCGCCATCGGTTGGGGTGTGACAGATTGGTATCAGATCCATAACTATAGGGAATTAGGCAAGACACGACCTAGTCCGGGTCGATGTCTTAGAAACCTAGTCAATAGTTAAGAACCAACAGACCGACTTGTGCATATCCGTTAGGGATTTTGTATGAGCCCGCTATTTCTCACTATTCTCGCTTATACTACACTCACACCACACTCGAATTTTCAACTATGAGTGGGCAATAAGGTCGAGAATAGGTGTGAAAACCACAAACTCTCGACTAAAGTTGCTTACTCAGCTCGCATTTTAATTACAAGCAAGGGGAAATTATACAAAATCAGGAGTGAAATCCATATTTTGATGAATAATTTCCTCTATTATATCAAAACAGGGACGAAGTTGTTAAGCCAGGGGTGAAACCCCAACCTTGATGACTTGTTCCGCATCTTTTACAAAACTCCCACCAAGGTATCGACGGACTCCAACGACCTGAAGTCGCGACATGACTAACGGAAACGTGCGCCAAACGCCCAAGAATCGAGGCAAGGGCATAATTCCGGGGGGGTCAAACGTGAACAACAAGTCCTTGTGAATAGTTGAACCACCTTGGGTAGTCGAAGTCTACTAGCCGCGGACGATCTACCTCTCGATTTTTAAGCATTTCAAAGATAGTTTGCCGATTTTATATGTGTTTTATGTGTCATTTCCCATTTATGTGCTTATTTTGACTCCAAACGATCGCGTAACGACACGTTCGACGTGCGAAATCCATGAACGTGCGTGACCAAACACACTAGATGTACAATTTACCGTGATTCTTGTTAGGTCCCGGTTTTGACTCCCGAAACGATTGCGTAACCGAACGTGTGACGTGCGGAATCGGTACCCGAACGAGACCGAACACACGAGACGTAATTATAACTGTGATTCTTTGATAGATCTGAAAACGTACAAGAAACATGAATCACCTTTTGCCTTTTCTCTCTAGTTTCTCTCCCTAGCTTACATTACGCTATTTTCGAACGATCGCAGACCTCGAATGATAGGTTTCTGTTTTCTGATTACCTCTATTGGGTAAATGCGTATGTGTTTCTTTGCTTCTGTGCTTACGTGCTTAGGTACTAAATGATTATGTGTTCTACGTGCTATGTGATTATGTGATTTCGTGATAAGTACTTACGTAAGTATACGTGTTCCTGAGCATTAGTAAGTAATAGACGTGTGAGGTGAGATTCAAATACAATATGATGAGTCCTGTGACGATGTCTGTTGTAGACCATGTCGTCTGGATCCCGTCATGCACTCTCTCGTCAAGAAAAGAGAGACAAACGCCTTGCTTCCATCATCGCCAAGAGTGTGGCAAAGGCCGTGAGTGATGTATACGAGAATGCCAGCAAATCGTCTGAGGAATCGAGAACCGATGCTCCCAAAGCTACCACAAGACCTTTCAGTTTTAAGCAATTCAAGTCGTGTGGGCCAAAAGAATTCACTGGCGAGGGAGGTCCTACTGCACTATTTCACTGGTTTGATTCCATTGAGGTTACTCTGCGACAAAGTGGTTGCCCTGATGACCTCCGAACTCTAAATGCTACCGGCGTTTTCCAGTCCCGTGCTCTAGACTGGTGGACGGCCGAGAGGAACAAGCGAGGGAACGATGCAGCCTATGGTCTGTCGTGGGACGAGCTCAAGGAAGTTATGCTAGAGGAATTATGCCCTCCTCACGAACGTCAAAAGCTAGAAGATGAATTTTGGCACATACAGCAAAAGGACGGAGACAATGCTGGTCCCACTGCTCGTTTCAAACAGCTCAGCATTATCTGTCCCGACCAAGTCAAGACCCCAGAGATCACCATCAAGAAGTACATTCGGGCCCTGCCCGACTGCGTTGCTGATTTCGTGCAAGCGGCTAAGACTACGACGATCGAGGAAACTTATCTGCTGGCCGCTGAAATCAACGACAAGCGGGTTAAGGCTGGTGTATGGGATAAGACTTCGAAACATCTGCATCAAGCTACCACTACCGCACCCAGTGCTGAACCCACCTCATCAAGCAACAAGAGAAAGAACAGCTCCACCAACAAGAACTGTGCGATTACTGCTGCACCGATTCAAGCTGTACCTGCTCAACAGCGTCAAGTAGCGGCGCCTGTGGCCAATGCACCGCCTGCAAAGCGTGCATACACTGGACCACACCCGCTCTGCCCTACTTGTACCTACCATCACCCGACTGCAATACCTTGCCGCTTTTGTGCCCATTGCAACGTGTACGACCACTTTACTGCCAACTGCCGTATTCGTCAAGCTCCTGCCAATCAAGCTCTACTCACTGCCCCACAGGGTCAACAAGCTCCTCCGGCACCCGCAGTCAAAGCCAGAGCCTGCTTCGCATGTGGCGACCCGAACCATTTCGCCAACATGTGCCCAAACAGGGCTATGAAACAAGAGCCTCAGCAACAGCAGCCACAGCAGCAACAACAACAGCAGCAGCAACAACAGGCCGCACGAGCCAAAACTTTCAACCTCAACGTGCGTCAAGCCCAGGCCGACAACAACGTGGTCAATGGTACGTTCCTTGTGAATGGTATTTATGCTTCATGTTTGTTTGATACTGGAGCCGATAATTGCTTTGCGTCGTTCGAATTTGAGAAACTCCTTAGTCGCAAACGTTCCCAACTTTCCTCGAAATTCGATGTTGAAGTCGCCACCGGAAGAACTGTCGCCGATAATTCTGTTATCCATGATTGTACTCTTGTGCTCAACAATCACATCTTCCCAATCGACCTTATTCCGATGCAACTCGGAAGTTTCGACGTCATAGTAGGCATGGACTTTCTTCGAGAAAACCATGCTGAAGTTGTGTGTTTTGACAAGATGATTCGTTTTTCGCTCGTAAATGGTGACTTATTGTGTGTTTACGGTGATACTACTTCGAAGGGTCTCAAGCTTATGTCATGCGTGCAAGCCAGCAAGTATCTCCGCAAGGAATACAGAGCTTTCTTGGCTAACATTGTGGTAGCGGAGAAGGAAAAGAAAGAGAAGAAGGAAGTGAAAGACGTTCCTGTGGTTCGAGAATTTCCTAATGTTTTTCCAGAGGATCTTCCCGGACTACCGCCAAGTCGTGATATCGATTTTCGTATTGACCTCATTCCTGGAGCCAACCCTATCGCCAAAGCTCCTTACCGACTCGCACCGTCCGAAATGTGTGAACTCTCAACCCAACTCCAGGAATTACTGGAAAAAGGCTTCATTCGCCCGAGCACCTCTCCTTGGGGCGCGCCAGTCCTTTTCGTCAAAAAGAAGGATGGGTCGTTCCGGATGTGCATCGACTATCAGGAATTGAATAAGTTAACTATCAAGAACCGCTATCCTCTACCTCGTAACGACGATTTATTTGATCAACTACAAGGCGCCACGTGTTTCTAAAAGATCGATCTGCGTTCAGGTTACCATCAGCTACGTATTCAAGAGGAAGATATACCCAAAACCGTGTTTCGTACTCGATACGGCCATTACGAATTCGTTGGCATGCCTTTTGGTTTGACCAACGCACCGGCGGTTTTCATGGATCTGATGAATGGCGTGTGTAAACCATATCTCGACCGCTTCGTCATCGTGTTTATCGACGAGGTCTTGATCTATTCCAAATCGAAGGCCGAACACGCGCAACATCTACGTTTAGTTCTCGAGTTACTCCAGGGGAACCAACTCTATGCCAAATTCTCCAAGTGTGAATTTTGGTTGGAGGAAGTTCAGTTTCTGGGGCATATTGTTAATAGTCAAGGCATCCACATCGACCCTGTGAAGATTGAGGCTGTCAAGAGCTGGGTTACGCCTAAGAACCCGTCTGAAGTCCGTTCTTTTCTCGGACTAGCGGGCTATTATCGATGATTTATCGAAGCATTCTCGAAGATTGCTGTGCCGCTTACCTCTCTTATGCATAAGGACCAGTCTTTTGTCTGGGGAACCAAACAAGAGTCTGCCTTTCAAACCCTCAAACACATGCTTTGCAATGCTCCTGTTCTCACATTGCCAGACGGAAACAATGATTTCATTGTCTACTGTGATGCTTCCAACCTTGGTCTTGGTTGTGTTCTTATGCAACGAGACAAGGTCATAGCTTACGCATCTCGTCAGCTCAAAATCCACGAGAAGAACTATACAACCCATGATCTCGAGCTAGGCGTGGTTGTTTTTGCATTAAAGATTTGGCGACACTACCTGTATGGTACCAAGTGTACGATCTTCACCGATCATAGGAGCCTACAACATATCTTTAATCAGAAGGAACTTAACATGCGTCAACGCCGATGGGTAGAACTTCTCAACGATTACGACTGTGAGATCCGCTATCACCCAGGCAAGGAAAATGTTGTTGCCGACCCACTTAGCAGACGGAGCTATCTGCTTAGCACTCGTAATGTTCAAGCCCAACATGATCTCGAAACCCTCATCCGCGACGCACAACATGCATGTTTCAACGAACGCACCTTGAAGAAAGAAAGAATCTACCACGATGGAGCCCAACTTGTGAGCAAGTCGAATGGGATATTTCATTTCCTAGACCGAATTTGGATTCCCAAACGAACCAATTTGCGGCAAATTCTGATGGACGAAGCCCATAAATCCAGGTATTCTATTCATCCAGGTGCCGAAAAAATGTACCAGGATCTTCGTTATAGGTACTGGTGGCCGGGTATGAAAAGGGATATCGCTCTCTATGTCGGAAAATGCCTAACTTGTGCTAGAATCAAGGCCGAACACCAAAGACTCTCTGGCTTACTCGAACAACCACCAATTCCCATGTGGAAGTGGGAGAGTATAGCTATGGATTTCGTAACCAAGCTACCACACGTCATCAGGTCACGACAGCATTTGGGTTGTTGTTGACCGTTTGACTAAATCAGCCCACTTTCTGCCCATACGGGAAGACTACAAGGTAGAGTGATTAGCCCGAATCTACACCGACGAGATCATTTGTAATCATGGGACGCCTCATGACATCATCTCTGATCGTGATGCTCGGTTTACTTCGCGACTGTGGGAAATGTTTCAAACGGCACTCGGTACAACGCTTAATCTAAGTACTGCTTTCCACCCACAAACCGACGGTCAGACTGAAAGAACGATTCGTACTCTTGAAGACATGCTCTGTTCGTGTGTTTTAGACTTCGGTGGTAATTGGGATAAATACCTACCATTGGTCGAATTCTCGTATAACAACAGCTACCATTCTAGCATCCAGATGGCACCTTTCGAGGCGTTATACGGAAGAAGATGTCGGTCGCCTATTGTGTGGCACGAGATCGGTTATTCGCAACTAACCGGTCCTGAGTTACTGCAAGAAACGACAGACAAAATTTTCCAAATACGAGACAACCTAGTGAAAGCTCGGGATCGACAAAAAAGTTACGCCGATAAAAAGCGCAAGCCCCGTGAATTTGGCATTGGTGATTACGTACTCCTAAAGGTATCACCTTGGAAGGGAGTAGTCCGATTTGGCAAGAAAGGGAAACTCGCGCCTCGATATGTTGGACCTTTTAAGATTCTGGAAAGGATCGGAAAAGTCGCCTACAGACTCGAACTACCGGAGGAACTTAGTAACGTCCACCCGACTTTCCACGTGTCAAACCTCCGAAAGTGCATAGCCGACCATGACTTACATGTTTCTCTCGATGATCTACAAGTGAACAAAACATTACACTTTGTGGAAAAGCCTGTTGAAATCATGGATCGCCAAACCAAGCAGCTCAGGCGCTCACGCATTCCTATTGTGAAAGTCCGATGGGAAGGCAAACGAGGCGCAGAGTTCACTTGGGAACTCGAAAGCGACATGAAGGCAAAGTACCCGCAGTTGTTCGAAGAGAAAGTCTAGAAAGAGAAAGTTCCCCACGTGATTCACGGCATTGTAGCAGCTTCCAGCTTAATTTCGGGACGAAATTCCCTAAACAAGGGGAGGCTGTAACACCCCGTGTTTTCACAAGTCAAAGTCAAGGTCAAAGTCAACGACCGATTTCGCACAACTTGACTCGTAGAAACTTCTTGTTTCTAATTATATTATGTGGAGTAAGTGTTGTTAATTGCAATAATCGATGTGTGTTAATCATTAATCGATCGACCTACGACTATGAACTATAGGAAGTAACAATGCGATAAAGTTAACTGATCAATAGTCAAGCTATGCTAACCGAATCGACATCAAATCGCAACTCGAGCTACGTATTTGTACTTTCTATCATACGTGTGTGTGTGCCTTACGTGTTACCTGTGCATGATTATTTATGTTGTGTTGAGTAATCAAGCGAACTCAATCGAAACTCGAAATCGAATCACAATCGAACTATGATAGATGGTGGAAAATAGATTACGCGAGATACAAAGTAGTTGGGACTGAAAGTAATTTGATTAGGAAACCCTATCGTATCAAACCGCTCGCAATCGAAATCGAAATATCAGAAATCGTCGCGCAAAACACTCGAAAGGTACGACCGATCGATCAGGCTTCCCAGCCGATCGAACAGCCAGCCAATCGGCCAGCCCTTTCCTCTTTTGTCATCCTATAAATACCCCAGTCATTGTCATCCTTTTCCACTTTTGGAAACCCCTGTTCGACCAGCACGCTCAACTCACCTTATCTCAGATTTCTCTCGATTCCGGTAAGTTTTCATTCTAAATCTTGTACTTTCTTGATCTATACACACTCCTACACCTTTCTATCTTTCAAATCTTAAATTTTAACCGTGAAATCATCAAGAATCAAGTATTCTAGGATGATGTCATCATGGGGTCTTGAAGAACTTCATGTTTTGGCCTCAATCCACCAAGAATGACTTGGATCTAGCCGATTTCCACATAAACAAACAAGGATCTTTAATAGATCTAAACATAACCACGGTGAAAAGGATTGGAAGATGGATTTTCTAACTTTCTCCCAACTCTTTTTCACTCTATAACTTCAAACCGGTAGAAACGGAACCTGAGCCGGTTTACAAATCACCTCGGTGGTTGTACGGTTCAAGATCTGGATTCTATCCACAAGGTTAACCGACTTCGGGTTCAATGTTAAACTCCGTACCGAACAGTCCACCGACCGGATTTGGGTGATTCCTGTCCGACCCGGGAAACCAAGTAAGGACGAGGCATCAATGGTTTTACTCGCTGTCAAAATACCTCGATAAAACGACAAACGAACAGAACAACCAAGTGTTAAACGGAAGGGACTGATCAGGTCAGGACGCTGACCGAACGGACAGCCAGCCGATCGGATAGTCAGCCGATCGACCAGCCAGCCGATCGGCTACTAACTGACCGGACAGCCGTCCGAGCAGACTGTCAACCGAACGGTCAGCCGACCGATCGAACTACCGTCCGATCGACCAGCTGTCCGACCCTCCACACTTTTTTTCCGTTTTACTTTTCACTTATCGTTATACTATCAAATCTATTCAGGCTAACCATACTCGCTAAGCGCTCCCTTCAATCCATTAATCGCTGTGAGTATACTCGATCCCTGTTTGCTTTAAGCACTTTTGGGTGTTACATACGTTACGAATATTCAAACTACAACTATCACACTACTCAAACTATTTGAACGCTAACCGTTAATGCATGTTATACGTGGCTTATGAATGCTTGTTTGTTATGTTTACACATGGAATGCTGTCTACCTGCCTTAGCAACGATAGTACTATAGTTAGGACTCAGCACCCGTTCACTCGGGGGTTGTTAAGGATCTTTTACTTGCATGGATTACGGTGGTAATCATGTATTACGAACTGCCTTGGGCAGTCAACCCGCAGTCATTGGTATCGATGGATCTATGTCGATAACTAACGTGCTTCATTTCACTATGTGTACGTGCTGGTTATGCGTAAACGAATTCGAACTCTATATGCTATTATCAAACTTGTATGCTCACCTTTACATTTTATGTATTGACTTTATTTTAACGTATGTGACAGGTGTTTAGGTTGCTTGTATGCCTAGCTCACTGTGAAATTGAGGCTAGGAAAGGTCTAGGATGCTCTCTGTGCTGTGATGAAATTGAAGCTAGGAAAGGAGGTCCTAGAAACCAACAAATAAATTATCTATGTTTAAATCTGAGTTGTCGGAACAGAATATTTGCCTAGATTTTATCTGTAATAATTTGATTACTGTTTGAGACATGGTATGGGACATGTTAATTTAAATTGAATGGTAATGATAGTTATTATGGAAACTTCTGGACAATCTGTTTCGCTCAGTGCCATGCCCCGATGATTTCCGCCATCGGTTGGGGTGTGACAGTCGAGGTATTGCAATATGAATTCAAAGCCATGAATTTGACATATAAAACCTATGTACTCGCCGACATTTTTATGCTGACTGTTTTCACATATGTTTCAGGTTCTACTATGTGATGATTGTTGATTGCTTGCTACACATAGGATGGACGCGGGCTTTAGTGACTTAAAACTTGAAAGATAATTGTTGTATTTATTTGGTTTGTATCAAAACAATTAGACAATTAACGAAATAAAACAAAACTTCAATTACCATGCGTTGTGAACAATGATTCTGTTACGACACTCCCCGACGTTTCCGCCGCGGTTTGTTGTATTACGCGGTCGAGGTGTGACACCCATGTTATACATATTAATTGGTACAAAACCTGACAAAATGTGGTTTAGGGTTGTGTGGTTACCCTGCTTCAATAGAGGGATTGATCGAATAGGTTTTTTTCTTTGTTACTGGTTGCGACTGGATGTTGGCATGAAGATGAAGATAAAGATGGTGTACGATGGGTGTGGCAATGTATGGTTTTTTCAAAGATCACTATTAATACATGTTGCACTTAGGCTATAACAACCCTCAAAAGGCCCCATAACCATTCATAATCAAGACAGTGAACGCGTACGATGGAAACTAGGACGAAAAACGAGAAAACCCAGTTTTGGGTATCATCGAGGGACGCGACGATAATGGTAAAGCCAGTCGTGTGAAGTGACGCTTCATTCTTCGACAGGAGACATGTGCCGCCACATGGCAAGACTACGTGGTGACTCATGCCACATATGCCCTAATTCACCTCGCCGCGCTACGTGACGGTGAAGGAGAAAGATGGTCGCGTGACACAACGGACTTGAAGTTCAGCTATAAATCTGACGAGAATTGAACTTTTAATCTGCTCTTTTTTCTCGCTCTCTCTCTCTCTCTCTGAAATCACTGTTCTAATACCCAATACCCCTAAACTCTTGAAACTCTACTCCGTAGACAGCATGCTAACCCAAATCACTGGTACGATACCCTGTCCGATTGATCAAAAACCAAACCAAATCAATGAATGTCAAAGTAAAGCCTGAATAAGTCTTTATATTCTTACTGAGAAACTGCTGTCAGTATGTGAGGTTTTGTATACATTACTTGTTATGCATCACTATTGGATAATGGGTTAGTCAATGAGTGATATGACCACAGTCACAGGAACTGTCACCGAGTGACAAATACTATTAAAAATGGTTTCTTTGCTATTGGACAACGAGATAGCCAATAGTAATTTTGTAAGATAGAAACAAATGTAAAAACCCTTAATGTTGTAATTATAAGGAATCTGCCTTTTATACCAATTGGAATGAACTCACCAGTATTATTCTACTGATCAAATGTTTTTAAAACGCGCTTCAGGTGATTTACTGTGAATAGAGGAAAAAGTGCTATGAGGCACTCAAAGCTTAAATAAGTGACTATGTAACCTGAATAAAACGTATTTTGTAATTAGGGGTTTATCCATGTGAAAATCCTTTATGTAAATACGGGTTTCATCACACAGTTTATGAAATGAAAACTACGGTGTTTTGAAAACTCTGATATTTTTCCTGACACCCGGTCTTGATGAAATTTCCGCTGCGATAATTTTAATAAACACCGGTACCACTTGTATCTACTCACGGCTCCCGCCCAGGGTAGGGTCCGGGGTTGTGGCATAGGCCCCTCAGTTATCATTGATATATAATATAAGAACCAACTAGATTTGTTACAATACAAAAGGGCCCTCTTAGGATCCCAAAACTTAACAGGTCATAAAATAACCAAATTTTCACACAAGACTAGATCTAAGGTCATGATGATTGAAAACATCGATTCCATGCGCACAAACGAGTCACTAGACTCATGGTGTGATCAACAGGTAATCTTCGTAGTGGTGCACGAAGTTCTCTCTCATACAAGGCCTCTAGTTATCTCGACGCGTATCCGACACTACTTATCCAAATGTGTTTTTGTGGATGTAGGCAACACATCAGATGCCATATGTGAACAAAGTTTCCACCAGGTGGACACCGTAGACCAAGAAAGACTGGAACCGCTTGACGTTCCCATCGTTGGGTTTTCTAACGAAATTGTTAAACCGCTTGGCAAATCACGTTACCAATCACATTAAGTGACGACATGCCGAATTATATGCGTTATTAATAGAAAAACACTGTTTCAATTAATCAATCGATTTAGTAAGAGTTGTGTTACAAAAAGATATCACTTATATTTTGTTAAACAAACAACTCTCAAGTCTCAATATATAACTAGTGTTATCTCCCCGCGCTTCGCGGCGGGGATTTGGTTGGTATCATTTTGTGCCACACCCCGATATTTCCACGTATTACCGGTGGGCCCGATGGGGAGTATCGTGACGTAGTTGATATCATCATAGTCAAACAACACAATTTTAAATGCACAGCGGAAGCAAAAGAAGAATCACATTACAACCGAATAAATAGTAATATCAAAGTATTACAATCCGGATAGTAAAAGATCCACAGGCGGATCAAAAGATAAAAGATTATTGTTCAACAGACTTTAACATCTAGAGCTTGCAAGACTTGATTAATGATGCCAGGAGTAGCCAGCCTATTTCGTCTAGTACCTGCACTTAGCCTTTTTGGAAAATACGTCAGTTTACACTGGTAAATACAATTAACTGACTTATTTTGAAAAGAGTTTAAAAAAATTAGTTTGAATGCACATGGCACAAAATCTTTTATAACTTAGGACAATTATTTAAAAATAATCTTGTATACAGTTTTACTTATTTGTCATCCGTCAGGGCCGGTTGGTAGAGCCGGTCAAGATTAACTGACACGCCACAGGTATAATGCCCACAAGGTTAATTCCTTTAAGTGGATTACCAGTTTTTACATAATGCAACTGTCAGGTGTACGCCTACACCCCGTGCTTAGGTCGTGGCCATTTCTTTGAATGATGCCAAGGATATCCGGGACATGGTCATTTAACCCCCAAGGGCCATACACCAAATAATACAGATTAAACGAGATATGTAAATGCATTAATCACAATCCGATTTAAATGACTACATACCCGACCAAGCGGTATTATTATAATACCGTATCCCAAGCCCGTATAGGGAAAATAAGTTAAGAGTATTTACCTGAGAAAGTATAAATCACAAACAGCAAGTGCACGTAGCTTTTACCGGGCTCCTAATCTGGAACGAAGGTTTTAATAACCTATTAGATTCCTAACGGGTCTTAATTAAGCCTAAACTTAGACCGGTTAGTTTTAAAGGAAGATATACGGTTCAAAACACACGATTTAGCGAAGACCGGAATAGAATGTGATTTAGACCCGACAAGTTTGGAGACTTGTGTAATATGGGTAAACTAAACACATTCTGGGTTTTGAGACAAAAATAATAAGGTTTGACCCGTTTCGGTCAATTTATGCAAACTAGTTACATAAACCGAACCGAACGGAAAATATGCGTAACGGGTAACCATATGAGTCATATAAAGGTTTCCTAAGTTAATATGCCTTGAATATGTTGTGACATCAGTAGGATATCTTCTATTATGCCCGAAATGAAATTAAACTCAAACTATGCCCCGTAGGGGCATTTTGGTCTTTTTAAAAGTTATAAAAGAGTTTAAATATTAATCTGAGTTACAGGTCTGATATAATTAGTAAAAATATTTATTTTTATAAGTCATAACAGTAGGGTATTACATATATGTGAAATTTATCATTTTTAACTAAACTATGCACCATAGGGGCATTTTGGTAATTTCACTTAAGCCTAAAAGGTCAAAACTGGAAATCTGAGTTTAAAACTTTTGCTTACCGTTAGAATATAGAAATTTACTAAAAATATCAGTAGGTATCAAGTCTTCTATTTATAAAATAGTTTTTATACATACTATGCGCTTAAAACGCGTAAAAAGGCGGTTTTAGGCGATTTCCGGGTTTTTAACGAAAAGATGATATTTTTAAAATTCCAGAAATGTTAGAATATTTTATTTATCATATAAAATCAGTAGCAAAAGGTTTGGGGTCAAATGTTTTGTAAAACTCATTTTATAAGCCAAAAGGGCAAAACCGGCAATTACCGGATCAAGCTTAGAACCCTATGTTATGCTCAGCCTAAAAATAAATAAAAATCTTTAAAAATCCCAAAATATTATTTTATATCAGTGAGTAAAAAGTTTGATATCAAAAATCGGGTTTAGATAGGCTATATGCTAATTACGCCATTTACTTAATAAAAAGCTTTCTAATTACGCTATTGAGCATAACTCCTAATCTAGACCTCAAACTGATGTCAAATTTTAGGGACAAGTTTACAAATCAGTAACTAAGGTTTCTATTCTTTTACATTTTCAAAAATCATGTTTTAAGGTCATATGGGCATAATAGTCAACATATAGGCATTTAACGGAAACATGCATGTGAATCGGATAACTAATGAACCAAGTTGTATAATCACAGAGGTGATACTAACATGAAACTTGGTCCTAATAAAGCTCTAAGGAATTCTTAAACTATGCTCTAATGGGTCAGAACTGAAAGTGAAAGCAAAAGTCTACTTTTGCGACTTTTGGTTCCAAACCGAGCTTAAACTGAAAATTGTCGAGTTGAACATGTTTAGACATGTTCTTACATTAATTACCAAGTTATATTAATGACAAAATAGGTTGCATGACTTCTACATTGTTAATTATGCATTTATTTGAAAATAAGCTTTCTGTTGACTTTTTAAGATTAGATTTGACCCGACAATTGACCTAATTAGAGTGGGAATCAGAGAGTGCCCTTTTAAGGGTTTATTACCCACATAATTACCAACTCATAGGTACTTTCAATTCGAATTTTTACTGGACAAATTATGATTAATTACGAAGTCAAACCTTAATTACGACGGTTTGACTTTAAGCTAATTAACTAAGTAAAACTGAATTAAGGAAGGTTAAGGACACTTACAAGAGTCCTAAGAATGATTATGGATCCTAAGAAATCTTGTTTGCTGACCAGGGAGCTCCAGAAATCCTCAGAATGAAGTTTCAAATATTGTGCTCAAATGTTTGCAAGTGAACCTCTATATATATGGACTTTGATCTCATAAGATCATGCCAAACAACTCTACAATTGTTATGAGATCCTCCCAGGTGTCCCTATAATGCCAAAAACCAGTTGCAAGACCCCTGATTTTCGAAAACCACTCATATAAGGCGGTGTAACTTGATAAACAGGCATCTGTCCAAAATTCGACCCAGTTACAGGTCTTACGGACCGTAAGCCTTAGGCTTTGCGGTCCGTAACCGCTTTTCAAAAACCATCGCCCAGGTCTGCTTCCTTACGGACCGTAAGGACTCACCTTTGCGGTCCGTAAGCTTTCATCAGAGGACAAATTCTTGTGAACTTTTAGGCCTTGACCATGCATTCTTTACAATTCCGAATCTCATGCTTCCTTTTTAGTGTAGGGACCATAAAATCACACTTTGCATGTCTAGCCATGCACTTACACATTTTGGATTCTTGTGGAAGGTCTTGCCATGCACTTGGATGGATTTGAATTCTTTTGAAAAGAATTGATTATACACCTTGTCGTAACATCATTTTAAAAACCCAACTCTTTGTAAATTTAATTTATTCACTATAGGAATAACCAGTTCTAAATAGATTAGATGTTTATCATATTGATTAAGGTCTTGGGATTTATAATTAGGTCGCTCAGAGGTGTTTATTAACAATTGGCACATGCTTCCTTCGAAGCTTCTTAACCTGTCGATCCTCGATCGACAAAGGTTTTTCCACAAATTTCAAGCTCTCATCTATATGCACATCCGTATGTGGTATGACTAGCGATTCTTCAGCTAGACATTTCTTTAGATTGCAGATGTGGAATACATTGTGAATACCACTGAGCTCTTCAGGTAAGTTCAACTTATAAGCCACTGCTCCTACACATTAGATTATCTCGAATGGTCCTATATACCTTGGGCTTAACTTACCTTTCTTACCAAATCGCATCACCCCCTTCCAGGGTGATACTTTAAGCAAAACTTTATCACCAACCTCAAACTTTAGGGGTTTTCGCCTTTTATCAACATAACTTTTCTGCCTATCCCTGGCAGCCTTCAGGCAATCACGAATCTAGAAAATCTTGTCCGTTGTTTCAAGGACTATATCAGGTCCTGATAACTGACGTTCTCCTACTTTTGCCCAACAAATAGGCGTTCTGCATTTCCTACCATATAATGCCTCAAAAGGCGCAACCTGGATGCTTGTATGGTAGCTATTGTTATAGGAGAACTCGATCAATGGTAGGTGGTTATCCCAACTACCACCTAAGTCAATCACACATGCACGAAGCATGTCTTCCAAAGTTTGGATTGTACGCTCACTTTGTCCGTCCGTCTGAGGATGGTAAGCCGTACTAAAATTTAAGCGTGTGCCCAAAGATTGTTGGAAACTTTTCCAAAAATGAGATGTATATCTAGTATCTCTATCAGAGATAATAGACACTAGTACACCATGAAGAGATACAATCTTATCCACGTACAACTGGGCTAATATGTCAGAGCTATGAGTCTCCTTGATGGGTAGGAAATGTGCTGACTTAGTCAGTCTATCTACTATCACCCAAATAGTATCATTTCCTTTCTTTGTTTTTGGTAATTTGGTGATAAAATCCATTGTCACCATCTCCCACTTCCAGGTGGGAAGTTCAGGCTGTTGTAGCAAACCTGACGGTTTTTTATGTTCAGCTTTGACTTGAGCGCACGTCAAACATTTGGCTACATAGGTAGCTATAGACTTCTTCAAGCCTATCCACCAATAGTTTGCCTTCAGATCCTGGTACATCTTATCAGCTCCAGGGTGAATGGAATATTTAGAACTATGGGCTTCCTGGAGGATAACATCCCGAAGTCCTCCATAAACTGGAGCCCATATTCGTCCATTCAATCTCAGGATTCCGTCCTTGCCATAGGATAACTGCTCTTCAGTTACTCCTAGCTTTTCATCAGGATAGTTAGCTTCCAATACAACTTCCTTCTGCGCAGCTAACAACCTTTCATTCAAACTATTCTTTAATTCAATGCTCTTGGCATTGATTCTTATGGGCTTAACCCTTTCCTTCCTACTTAAGGCATCGGTAACCACATTTGCCTTGCCTGGATGGTATCGTATCTCACAGTCATAATCATTCAAGGTTTCCATCCATCTTCGCTGCCTCATGTTCAAGTCCTTCTGATTGAACATATGTTGAAGGCTCTTGTGATCCGAATAGATCACGCACTTGGTTCCATACAAGTAATGCCTCCACAGTTTTAGTGCGAATACAACGGCACCCAACTCTAAGTTGTTTTGGTCAAAAATTACCGAAGCAATTAAGTGATCAAATTAGTTAAGTGAGGTAGTGTGCTAGAAATATGTGTGAAAAATGTGTTAACCAAATTAGATATGAAAACAGTTTAAGGATACGGCTCAGGATATAGAGTTGTATCTATGATCAAACAATGAGCGAAAATGTAAAGGTGGACACGTGATGTACGAGGAAAGCCCTTGATCAATCTAGATCGCCGGCATAAAACCTCGGGAGCTGACAATCGCAGCTGCCTTGTTCTTCTATTGCTTCAAATATCAGGATACAGTGCAGGATGTGGTGCGGATCGACTATGTGTTACAATGAAATTCAAGTACAAGTGTTGTGTGTAGTGTTTGCGAGGAGCTAGAGAGAAACTGTTCAAAAATGTGTAAGTTGAGTGCCTTAATCTGATCCGCCCCCATCTATTTATAGTAAAACAAACGTTACTAACTATCCTACATAACCGGGATCCACCGAATATTCCTTAGTTGAACGTTGTAGACCTGGTCTTTCGGGCTCAACGTCTCTCCTTTAACAAATGCGCCCGAGTCTTGAGGAGATGGAGTCCACTTGACCGTTAGCAAGTCCCAGTCTTTCACCTGTACGTGATTAATTCGATATACCTCAGGATATCACCCAGGATGTTAGCAATATCCCCGTCCGGTATCCTGATCATAGATAAACAATAAAAAGCAGGATATTAGTCAGCATGCATACTCAGAAAATGGCCCATAACAATTGTCCCCAAATATATCGGTTGGTATACCAATCCAACGGATATATTTTAAAAACTTTATCTCGTCGACCGAGGCAATTAAAATGAAATGATGGTTGAAGTGACATAGTGCCATTTTCAATGCAATATTTACTCTTTACCCCCTATATTCAGCCTATAATTAGTCGAATCATTTCTGCTTATTATCATCATTCTTCAAGCGATTTTCAGGTAATCACTTATCTCTTCATCCTCTATCCTTCTTTCTTGAGTTTCTTTTAGTTTGCCCAACACCCTTCATGGCATCACGAACAAGATCTCGATCGGACGAACCGACCTCAACCCTCGTAAGCCAAAACCTCATCCATGATCCAGCAAAGGAAATATGATGCTTCAACAACGCCGACATCGCTGCTCTTAAAGATTCCGGCGCCTTCCCCACCGGAACAGTCTTTCGCCCTTTTGATCGGGAAGCCCGATCAGATGCGTCATCTGACGAGTGGGTTTGTTTCTTCGCCTACCCTTTTTCTCTTAGACTCCGGTATCCATTTCCACCCTTTATCTCTCGCTTTTTTGACCTCACCGGCCTTAGCTATGCCCAGACTATGCCAATGGTCTGGCGAGTTTTGATAGTGCTGGATCAAATCAAGTCTCGTCATTTTCCTGACCTGTGTATTGAAGACCTCCCTATAGCATACCGGTTGAGATCCCATGGCGATCACGTTTTTCTTCTGTTTTCTACCTCCAAGAACCCTTTGGTTCTTAAGGCCACCAAGAACGAGGATCGATGGCGACGAAAATTCTTTTTCGTAAAAAGAGACTCTATTGATAAGGGTTTCGATCTGCCGGTTAAATGGTTAACCAAGGGTAGGATTTAGGGTTTTAGGATTATCCCCAATTATATCTTCAAACTATATCCCAGACTTATATGCTGATGTTTTTATGCAGCGAACTTCAGAGATTTAGTGCCTCCCAGTGCAGAATCCGAATCCAAGATCAAGGAAATCTACCGACTTCCTGCCAGTGAAAGAACTTTCTCCCTGTCTCCCACAGATTCAAGCCAGAAATCAAGCTCAGAGATGTCTGGTAAGCACATTCTCAGCAATTATACATATATTTTAAATCAATTATTTTTCAAAAGTATGATGAGTTTAAGAATATCTTCCCTTGTGCAGTACCAGTTGTCAACCTTGAAGGTTTCCAACTTGACGAGTTGGATTGCTACTCTAGCCTTGTACCCATCAAACAAGAATCAAAGCCAAAGTCGTCTGCTACACCAAAGCCTACCTCTTCAAGGACTGTTTCTGCTTCCAAAGCCCCTCCGGCATCCAGGACCCGGGCATCTAGCTCTCGGAAGAGAAAGGAGACGGACTCTCCAGCTGTTTCTGAGACATTCTCTCTCGAGAATCGTGGGTTTAACGAAGCCACCTCATTCCTCAAACAGGTAAAATTTTCCTTTCGATATCCTGCACAAGTATGTTAGTCCTTATCCTGCTTATTTTTACATCGATACCTGTGTCCTTATCGATAGGGCTTGGAACATCTTATGCACTTGTATGAAGACGCCTGCGGGCTTAACAAGATGTTGGAGATCAAGCTGGAGAAAGCTGAAGCCACCATAGCTGATCAAGGAACCATTGCGGCTGCCAAATCCCAACATTACGAAGACAAATACAAGGCAATAATCCAGGAACACCAAGCTACCCTCCATAAAGCCAACGAGGATGCCCAAGCCAAACTAGATGCCACCCTTCTCCAATACCAGCAGAATATGAGTTCATATCGGGATAGCCTCAAAGCATCCATGGTCGTCTCTCTTCTCTAAGCCAGGATAAGGATGGCTTATAAGGCCAGGGATTTGGGTTTCGAATGCCCCTCCTGGAACATAAAGACTTGGGAGGTGAAACTAAAGGATCTCGGAGGTCATCCCGTTGCTCATCCTGCAAAGCATGCTGATGAAGAGCCTTCTAAGGCGGCAGAGGAAGTGGCCAATGCTGATGATGGTGATGCCGAGAAGAATCCTGAGGCCGATGCTGGTTCAGATGCTGGGAAGGAGGCTGTTGATCAAGAAGGTGCCGCTTCTTAAGCGGCGAAGTGGGCGATGATGGATATACGTGCCAAGGCCGGAGCCCACTTTTAAATTTCATGGTTGTGGTTGTGTAAACAATTTACTTTTCCTGTCTTCGAACAATTTATATTTCCTGCACTAGAACAATTTGATGACCAAAGGTGGATGGGTCCTAGGTTTTAGGATGAAGCCCTTGGTCATCGATTAGTATAACCTGTTTTGAATGTGGTAACGGTTGTAGGTGGACAGGTCCTGTTTTGAGATAGATCCTCCAACCGTTACACAAGTATGGTAGAAACTAATTGTGCTTTTGGTGGATGGGCCTCGGTTTGAGGTGAATCCAAAAGCATAACTTTTGACATGTTAATAATATAACTATCTCTTAACTTATTTGTTATTGCCTTGCATTACTTAATGTACCTTTTAACTTTGCAAAAAATTTGTATTGTTATCTTATGAAAATATCCTGATCAATATGCTCAGCGATATATTATAAAAACTTTTTATTGGAGAGGACCTCCAAACATTCGTTCAACTTTGTAGAAAGTTCTTTAAAGAGTGAAAAACAATCTATCTTTCCAAAACCTGTTTTGATAATACTTAAATGATCAAAGTTTCAAACTAGTATTAGTTTCAAATATCTTAATCAAATATCCTGAAAAGTATTTAAAAACATATTTTGAGAATATATCAGGATATTTAACCTTTTACCAAACATAGTATTATCAAAAATTTAAACGTTGTTTATAAAGGAAAGATCATACCAGGAATAGGGTATAATCCTATTATCACACCTCAATCCCTTTGCAACTTTTCCAATGAAGATGTCCCCTGTCTGAGACACTTAGTGCATTAGTTCCGAGCCTTATCCTTTTAGCTTTACACCATTGCTTTAGGAATGTCCCCTGTGTACAATCTCTTCATATACTTAGAAATCTTCTGGATATCAGTTCCCATTGTATAGACAATTTTTCATGTTACAGGGGTAAAACCCAAGAATGTACTGGAGATAAATTCCTTGTATCCTGGGGAAAATCCCAAATTTTCGTGCGCTACAGGCGGGAGTGTATAAACTCCAAGACTTAGAAAGGTGAAAACCTTTAAACCTTAGAGAGTATGAAAATACCCTTTCGTGAGAGAGGGTGATCAATCCTCATATACCTTTAGGATTCAGGATATAGCCAACAGTAACGAAATTGTCAGCCACTTTTACATGGACTGGTCCCGCCACCTTGAACTATCCCTGAATAACTTGCGCTCCAGGCGGAGTGTTTAAACCCAATTCGGAAGAAAGGTGAATACCTTTAAACCTGTGAAGGGATCAGGATCCCTTGTACGTGAGAGAGGGGGCCAATCCTCTAATCTTCTGAAGTATCCTGAGTGAGCATCCTGGAGCTATATCCCGAAGCATACACTGCAAAACATCCTTACACTAAGGTAGGTGTTAGCTTAGCTAACACCCCTCCGATGCTTAAGTTAGTATTGGGTTTCAAAGAATAAATTAAACCAAACATATTTAAAAAAGATAGAATTCATACCATCCTGAGTTAGAAATTAAATTCTAAACTCACTTGAAATAAAGCTTAAGGTGTATAGCATTCCAAGATCTCGGTAGCATATCCCCTTCCATATTCTTGAGTCTATATGCTCCTTTCCCTGCTTCTGATTCAACTTCATATGGTCCTTCCCATTTTGGAGCTAGCTTGCAATCGGCAGGATTAGTAGTATTCTGAAAAGCCTTTCTTAACACCCAATCTCCAACCTTAAATCTTCTGGTCCTAATATTCTTGTTATATGCTCTGGATATTCTTTGTTGATATGCTGCCATCCTTAGCCTTGCTGCATCTCTCTTTTCATCTATAGTATCCAAATCCTGACTCAAGGCTTCAGGATTCTGTTCAGGATCACTTAGGGTAGATCTTGCAGTAGGTATTGTCATTTCCGTTGGAATCATTGCTTCTGCTCCAAATACCAAGGAAAATGGGGTTTGGCCTGTTGCATTCTTTACCGTTGTCCTATCAGCCCACAAAACAAAGGGTAATTCTTCTGCCCATCTTCCTTTTTTGGCTCCAAGCCTCTTCTTTAAGTTATTGACAATTATCTTGTTTGAGGATTCTGCTTGTCCATTCGCTTGAGGATGTACCGGAGTAGATGTTATCATTTTGATTCCCCAACTTTTGCAAAAGTCAGTAGTTCTCTTGCTTATAAACTGAGAACCATTATCACATATTATCTCGGCTGGTACTCCAAATCTGGTAAGGATATTTCTCTTTATGAAGGATACTACTTCTTGGTCTCTAACTTGAACAAATGCTTCTGCTTCAACCCACTTGGAGAAATAATCCGTCATTGCCAACATGAAAACCTTTCCTCCTGGAGCTTTTGGAAGCTTTCCCACTATATCCATACCCCACTTCATAAACGGCCAAGGGGAAACAATAGGATACAGCGGTTCAGCAGGCTGATGTAATATGTTACTATGTCTTTGGCATGCGTCACATCTTCGAGCATATTCTGCGGCATCTTTTCTCATTGTCGGCCAATAATATCCTGTCCTTAATACTTTTGAGAATAATGACCTGCCCCCAGTATGGTTACCACAATCCCCTTCATGTATATCCTGAAGTACTTCTTTGGCTTCAGGATCCTCCAAACACCTCAAATACGGTCCTGCAAGAGATTTCTTGTATAAAACATTATTTATAATAGTGAATCGTGATACCTTCATCCTAAATGCCTTAGGATTTTCATTTTCGGGGATGTGTCCTTCCTTGAGATATCTCATGATTGGAGCCGTCCAAGATTTAGGATCCTCTTCAGGATACTCTGCTCCAGGATCCTGAATACCCGCTACTTCTTTATCCCGAGGATTCGTTGCAGGATACAAGACATGTATTATTGGTATTTGGGTTCCTTCTGGTATCCTGATCGATGATCCCAGATTTGCTAAGGCATCTGCTTCAGCGTTATCCTCTCTTGGTACCTGTTCAAGTGTAAAAACATCGAAATATCCTGCTAATTTTTTGAGAATATCGAGGTATTCGATTAATTTCTCACCCTTAACTGCATAGGATCCATTAGAATGGTTAGTAATTAACAAGGAGTCAACATATACTCGCAAATTCTTGATACTCATACTCTTAGCCAATTCTAATCCTGCAATTAAAGCTTCATATTCTGCCTCATTATTAGTAGCAGGAAATTCACACCTAATAGCCTGGGGTAATATGTCCCCCTGTGGCGATTTTAGTAGTATACCTAAACCTACACCTCTTATATTGGATGCACCGTCAGTATATAATGTCCAGGATCCTGAAGATTCTCCTAACTGTTGAACTTCTAGGTCTACCTCATCCTGAATATCACTACTGAAATCAGCCACAAAGTCAGCTAAAGCCTGAGACTTTATGGCATTTCTAGGTTCATATACTAAATCATAAGCACTTAACTTTACTGACCACTTGGCCATCCTGCCTGACATCTCTGGTTTCCTAAGCACATTTTTGACAGGATAATTCGTTTTAACAAGGATCCTATGTGTCTCAAAATAATGTCTAAGCTTTGTCGATGCCATGACTAGAGCTAATATCAATTTTTCTAAATGAGAATACCTAGTTTCAGCATCTAACAAACTTTTACTAACATAATATACAGGATATTGCTGACCTTCATGGTCTTTTATAAGAACGGCACTTATAGCATTCCCTGATACAGCAAGGTATAGGGATAGTGGTTCACCATTTTCAGGCTTCATCAATAGAGGTGCGGTTGAGAGATATCGCTTCAAATCCTGCAAGGCTGCTTCATGCTTTGCTCCCCATTCAAATTTCTTATTCTTCTTGAGGATATCATAGAATTCCCTGCATTTTTCCGAGGATCTAGAAATAAATCTATTCAAAGCTGCTACTCGGCCTGTTAACCTTTGTACGTCCTTCATATTAGAGGGTGATTTTATATCCAGGATAGCTTTAATCTGCTCCGGGCTTGCCTCTATCCCCCTTTTTGTCACCATATATCCTAGAAACTTTCCTGCCCCCACTCCGAAATGGCACTTAGCAGGATTCAGCTTCATGTTGTATTGATCCAGGATATCAAATGCTCCCTTGATATCCTGGAGGTGATCCTCAGCTTTTTTAGACTTTACCACCATATCGTCAATATATACCTCCATGCTGTCCCCCAGCTTATCTTTGAACATCATGTTTACCAATCTCTGGTACGTTGCACCTGCATTTTTCAAACCGAAAGGCATAGCAGTATAGCAATATATACCTGTTGGTGTCATGAAAGCAGTATCCTCCTGATCCGAAGGCTCCATTTGAATCTGCTGAAATCCTGAGGATGCGTCCATGAATGTTAACATTTCATGTCCAGCAGTAGCATCTACCATTGCATCGATATGAGGGAGAGGAAATGGATCTTTAGGACAAGCCTTGTTCAAGTCCGTGTAGTCTACACAGACTCTCCATTTCCCGTTTTTCTTCTGTACCACAACTACGTTTGCTAGCCATCTTGGAAACTTGACTTCTCTGATCATCCTGGACTTCAACAATCTTTCAACTTCCTCTTGGATAATCGCATTCCGCTCAGGAGCGAATTTTCTTCTTTTTTGCTGAACAGGCTTGAATGATTTGTCAATTCCAAGCTTGTGAGTGATAACGTCTTTGGATATGCCTGTCATATCCTCATGCTTCCATGCAAACGTTGACATCCTGCATTTCAAAAAGTTAGTTAACTGCTCTTCAATATCCTGAGGGATATTGGTTCCTACGAGCACCGAGATATCAGGATTATCCTGATCCAGGATAATTTTCTTCACATCTTGCTCCGAATCCTCCACGATATCCTGGGCCCGCATCTTTAATTGCTATGCTGTACTAGGCTTAGTTGAGGATTTCATTGAGGATGAGTAGCATTCTTTCGCTTCCTGTTGATCACTTTCAACCTTGACAACTCCCCAAGGGGTTGGAATCTTGATGCATTGGTGATATGTTGATGGCACAGCCTTCATATCGTGAATCCATGGTCTTCCCAGTATGATGTTATAGCAGGATAAGGAGTCCATCACACAGAAGCGTTGTATCGAGTTAACCCCTTCAACATATACCGGTAACTTTATCTCTCCTACAGTATTTCTAGCTTCTCCACTGAAACCAACGAGCACAGTGGACTTCGAAGTAATGTCCATCGGAGATACATTCATCCTCTTCAATGTTTCCAGCTGAATTATATTGACAGAACTACCGTTGTCTACCAGTATCCTGCGTACAAAATGGTTAGCCACATATAATGTTATTACCAAAGCATCATGGTGAGGATCCTGAACAGTATCCCTGTCATCACTATCGAAAGTGATCACTTTATCAGTTGTGAGGGTAGTCATCTTGACTGGTTTGTCTCCCCTTTCACTCTTAGCTTCCTTTACATGTCTCTTAGCCGCCGAATACGAAGTCCCACAAATGTCGGATCCTCCAGAAATAAAGTTAATTATCTTGGCATCTGCTGGGGGTGATGCTGCTCGTTCAGGATCCTTCTCGGGATCCTGCCCTTTATTCTTCTTTTTTCCCAGCAAGTCCTTCAGATACCCCTTGCTTAACAGGTAACTTATCTCTTTCCTTAAAGCAATGCAATCCTCGATCATATGTCCGAAGTCTTCGTGGAAGGCACACCATTTGGATTTATCCTTCCAATCAGCTTTCTGCTGGTTCTTTCGAGGCCACCTAGCTTTGTCCCCTAAGCCCTGCATAGCATACATTAATTCAGGTATATTAACAGAAAAGCAGTATTCAGATAAGTCAGGATATTCTTCAGGATCCTCGTCTTCAATAGCATTCACTTTCTTGTTATCATTTCTGCCATATGGCCTAGAGCGATATGGCTTATATGAGGTTTCTGATTTCCTGTTAGTTGATTCATAGGTTGAGGTAGAATTCATCCTCTCATGCATCTTCTTGTCATCTTCCAAACGGATATATCTCAAAGCCCTGTTACGAGCTTCGTCGAGATTCCTACAGGGATTCATTACAAGATCCTGATAAAACTGAGAATCCTTTTGTAACCCCATCTTAAAAGCTTGCACAGCTGTTGCAACATCAAGATGTGGGATATCCAAGGATTCTCGACTGAATTTGTTCACATAATCCCTCAAGGATTCCTGAGGCCCTTGAGTTATCCTGTAAAGATCACTGGTTAGTTTCTCAAAACTCCGACTACAAGAAAATTGACTGTTAAATAAATTAACCAAATGAGCAAACGAAGTAATTGAGTGAGGAGGAACGTTTAACAGCCATTTTAAGGCTGATCCTGTCAGAGTAGAACCAAATCCCTTGCATAAGCATGCTTCCTTGAGCTCCGGAGGGATAGGGTTAATCTCCATTCTTTCCCTATACTGGGCAATATGCTCTTCAGGATCCGTAGTCCCATCATACAGCTTCATGTTGGGAGTCTGAAATCTTTTTGGGATTTCAGCAACACAGATAGGATATGCAAAGCGGGATATCCTGTGGCTGTCTTGGGATACTTTCGGAATTGGCTGGACCACTCCAGGTACACTGGATATCATGTCCTTCAATTTCTGGAGCTCCCTGGTAAATGTTGACGTCATACCTGCATCCTGCAAAGAGCCATTGTTGTTAGTAGCAAGAATATTATTATTTGACACATTACCGTTCTGAGGATTTTGGCCATATCCTGAAGCATATCCTGAACTTCTCACAGTCGATATCCTGACCGAAGAGGGTATCTCAGGGGTATGATTCTGAGAATGACTTGGGACGATATTCCCCCTATTATCCTCAGTGTAAACTGCGGAACTGAAGTTCAAAGCCCTGGGTTGTATAGGAGTGACAGTTTCTTCAACAGCTCTGCTCAAGCTAGCTTTTAAGAGTTGTATTTCTCTTAACAGCATTTGGTTAGTCTCCTGTTGCTGCCTCATTTGTTCCTGCACACTTCCAAATAAAGTCAAAATTTCATCGTTAGAGGCTAAAACGGGAGCAGATCCCTGGACACTCCGAGTAGGGATAACATCTTGAGATTGTGAAGAAAACGGCATCCTTGGAGGAGGAGGTGGTGGAAGCACCGAACCGGTAGTAGTAGAGGTTGCAGCAGACATAGTAGAGGAGCTCATGTTTGATCTTGAGGCCATTGTAAACAATGTGGCAAAAAGTTTTGAAAATAGAAAACCGATTAACAATTTACAAAGATTTTTAGTAAAAGTAGCACCACTTGCCCCACGGTGGGCGCCAAATTGTTTTGGTCAAAAATTACCGAAGCAATTAAGTGATCAAATT
>JARYGA010008631.1:0-39274 GCA_030545235.1 Helianthus tuberosus
TATCTTTCACTTGGTTCTTCCGAAAAACCACTTGTAGATCTTTAGATCTACAAGTTTATAACCTTACTTTTCAAGAAAAATTATGTTTACTCAAGTTTCAAGTTCATGGTGGATGGTTTCATCATCTTTCTTATTTCTAACACTAACATATTACTAGTTCATGTTCTTGAACATGATCTAGCATGTTTAGATGATGATCCATCCAACTTTTACTAACAAACAACATCAAATAATCACAACTACACAAGATCAACAAGATTTACACACATAACTTCTCTTTATCCACCCATTAACACTTTATGTTTAAGACTTGTTCATGTTCTTTAGAGTTTCTTCATATTTTATCTTTCTATCATCTATTAACCACCAAAAACAAGATCAAGATGATGATTAGAAGCACTTACTACTAGCACAAGGCTAGGGAAGAAACAAGATGTAAATGTGGTGGATAAAAAAAATCTAGAGAGGTTCTTGCACTTTCAAAAGCACCGGGCTTGTTTGTGGGACTCCTTGCACCTTTGGATGTACGAAAGATGGTTGATCAAAGCTTGAAGGAGGTGGTAGTGTGGTGAGGGGGTGGCGGCCGTAGGTGGTTATGGAGGGAGAGAGAGAACTTTGTTGTTGATGTTGTGTTTAGATGAAAGAGATGGGTTAACCCTTATGCATACTTATAAACCAATTCCCTAATGTCCAACATGTAATGTGTTCTCTAGATAACCAACATGAACAAATAAATTAATCAAAGAAAGGCAAGGGTGTGTCCCACCCTTGGAACCGTCAAAATGAGGGGGGGGTATGGTTGGGGTGTAATGTTATAGTTAGGATCTAGTTAGTTTCTAATGATATTTAGTTAGTGTATAAGTGTGTTGTGTAATATTAAGGGTGTTAGGGTGTTCGGGGACCCTAACTAGCTCAGAAAAGTATAAACAATGTATTTGGCAATATTTTATGTTCCGGGTAAAGTCCGGTTGTTCGGTTGGATATTGATCCGTTAAAGTGCTAAATAAGCAATTAAAGTGTCTTTTATATGTTTTTAGTGACACATTAATTTACCAACACTTTGGAAAGTGTCTAGGACTATTTTGCCAAGTTTTTACACTTTACTAGCTTTGTTAAAAGCTGAATTTTGGTTAAGTAGTGCAGAATTCTGCACTTTGAGTATGTTTTAGGCACTTACGGGCACTATAACTATCACCTAGTGACGCAGTTTTTATGGTCCTCACTTCCCTACACTTCCTACTAGTGTAGTATTCTATCCCTGGCTCATACTGGCCTCAAAAACATTGTCTGTTTAGGTGCTGACATTGTCAGCATGTTTTCTGGGTTTTCCCCTCAGTGTGCTAACTGTGCTTTATGCATCAAGTTTGTCACTAAAGTTTGTATATAATAAATGGAGTGACAGTATGAAGGTGATGCATGTGTATGTATGTAACAGAAATCAGTAAGCAGTTAAATCAACAGTTGTAATCAGCACAGTCATTAAGCACAAATTAAATATAAATTAATTGTACGGATACCTGTAATTTTTAGGGTTGTCACATTGGTTAGTTTTCTTTGTTCTTGAAACTGGTGGGGATTTAAAAAATCCAAATGAGATATATTCTATATATAAAATAAGAAATGTTGTTTGGTGAGGAAAAAAGAAAATCGTATTAAAGAAAATCGTAAAACATCTTAAAAATAATGATAGAAATTCAGGGGTTGTTAGTTAAGTTTTTTTATCTCTATGTATTAGAAGGTCGGGTTAGAACTATACATATTGCTTCCACTAAACCTGGATTATGAGACATTGATCAATTGTTCGAAATGTTTAATTGCATTACTATAATTGATTAAAAAAATAATATGTTCAAGGGCTTTATCGTCCATTTACTATTTTTTAAACAAAAAAAGATTTTCACAAAAATTATTTTATTAATTTATTTATCTACTCATTGTTGTCTCCTATTTCTTGATTACAACTTCTCTCATCCAATATGTCACCCAAATATTTTGGATTGCATGTTACAATCAGAGATTTGGGTTACATAATTACCGGGATATATAGTAATGATGTATAAAGGTTATGAAATTCCTAAACGTCTTAATACATGCATACCGTATGTAGTAGACGTGTAGATGTATAAAATTTACTGCACGTGTACTAAAATATATTGCGTGCCTATGTTAGATGCACAAAGACATACTAACAACATATGTGTATATATATGGTTAGCTGCATGGGGAACAACATACTAAAAGTAAAAACATAATAATATTATGTAGCATTGTAAACAAATTAAACCTTCACTGAACCCTTAGTGAATGGTTTGAATGATGTTTGTTTATGTGCATTTATAGAAGAAAGGAACATGTATGAACATATCCTTTTATTAATTTTTTTAAATTAGTGAACATTATGATTAAATGAACATGTATGAACATATCCTTTTATTAATTTATTTAAATTAGCAAACATATAGAATAAATGAGCATGTATGAACATATATTTTTATTAGTTTATTTAAATTAGCGAACATGAGCATATAATGTGTTTGTTCATTAATGCTCATGAGTTTTCGATCTTTTAGGTTTGTTTATGTTTATTCATTTATGTTTGTTGACGTATTCATTCAATTTCTATAGTTGTTTAGGCATTTAAGGTTCGTCATTATGTCACCTTATCAATCTAATTATATAAATCATTTAGTCTATTCATTTACTCTTTAGGCTTCTTTCTTTTTAGGTTTAGCGCTCATGTGTTTGGGTTTTTAATCTTAAATCCCAAGTCTTCGTACGAATACTCAAAAGCCATTGGAGATTGGAATACGGTAATTAAAAATTATGTTTGCACATTTAGGTTTTGTTTTAACTGGTGTATGTTTTCGTTGGGGGACCTCTGTACAAAGTCGACACAATCCTTAAGGAACTACTTGATGTGATTGTGGGTTGTAGAAAGTTGACATAACCTAAGGGGGTGGTTAGTATGTTGCAATGGGCATCCCATTGTAATCAAAGGAAATGTTAGTAAAGTTAGCCATAGCTATCGACATCATGTCTGTGACACTTCAGGTTTTCCCGAACAAGCTTCTTGTGTTATACAAATATGTGAGGCTATTTAATAAAAATCTATGATTTATTTACTATGTGCATTAAGTGATAATGTGTAATTACTATTTGTTAATATGTGTGAATTATGTATATATGTGAGGTCGAAACCTCTTGATTTCGACTCGAATCTTTCTTCACTCGAGTTGGGCCTCTCCTGGTTCCGACTCCTCTCATTGATGGCTCTTGGGTCATGCCTTCAAGGCCTAGCCCAACAATCCGAGCCCACTCGAAACCACACAACCCTGTGTGGGATGCGGCATCTTGGGAAGGCTATATAAGCCTCTTAATCAGCCAACATTGCCAGTTTTGCCAGCAATCATTTACATCAATTCCCAAACATTACCCCATTCTCTCCTCTCTCTCTCTCTCTCTCTCTCTCTCTCTAGCCTTATCCGGTTCTCTTTCTAAAAACCCTAACACCACAACTCTTCCTCCTCCCTTAGATCCAAACGATAGCAGCTCAAGCACTCGAAACAACTTGGATTCGTCGGTTGGGGAACTTTTTCTACGCACCCTCACATTTTTTATTTCTAACCGGTTAGTTTGCACTTTTGATGTTATGGTAAAAAGAGATAAAGGTGCCTACTTGTTGATGATTGTTTGATGATAATATGCATTATAGATGTTTGCTTGATGATGATGATGATAACGTGTTATAGAAATGCTAACTTGGTACATAACAAATGGTTGTATGAATGAAGGATGCCTGCTTTAGTGTCAAATGAATAAAAGTAAAAGCTTGTTCTCGAATGATGATTATGGGATGATGATTCTCTAAAAGTTGATCATGAACCTAGTGATTCTTGTAAAATTATTGTGAGCTACTTCTAGTTATTTTGTGCTGATGATATGCTAGTAAGATTGTGTTCAGATGATGCGATGAATGTGCTGACATGCTTTAATAAAACAGTTTAGATGTCGAAAACCCTAATGATGAACAATTTGAAGATCTTAAAAATATTTGAAATTTCTATGTTTGATCTAATTTGGTAATTGTACGGCATATGAAAACATGTTAATGAAATCTTATTGGCTCGTACCAAGTGGGACAAGGACCTGGAAGATTCCAACAAAGGTTACGAGTCGGAACCTGTGGTTGCGAATCGAGACCTCTTTGTTGAAAACTCGAAACCAAACAACACACAATAGGGGACTCGAGACCGGGTAGGTTGCGACTCGAGATCTCATGATTTCGACTCAAAGCCTGACTCGAGATATCATGAGTCGAGACCACATGGTTTCGATTGGACTGATTTACATTGTTATTGGGTTGTTGTTTACTTGGGCCCAGCAGTTGAATGCTATGTTTTAGGCTACATGTTAATTGTTATTGTTTACTGTTCACATGCTAGCTTAGGCCCAAATACCTGGTATCATGTTTTGACATGCATGCTATGTGTTAGATACGTGCAGGATATACGTGAATTATTTGTACCCAAACCTGACCAATACTGGTAACCATTATAAGACGTGGTTGACCATCAAACCTAACTAAGTAAACTGTCTGCCGAGTAAACCGAGGCGAGTTCACAACTTTTACTAAAAGCATGCTTTCTCGGTGGTTGGGTGTCACGGCCCCAACCCCGGTTTGACCCGGTCAGGAGCCGCGGGACAGGAACCCGTGGTATCTATGATGCGACAGCGGAAGATTTTAACAGGATCTTTTTAAAACTCGAAATGCCCGATTATTTTATTTCATAACGCGGGATAAACCCCGGTAAATTACAATAGAGGAATTTCACAAGTAAATTCCCTGATTTATTAAAACATGTTTATTCATTTTAACTGAGCCACCTCTTCAAGCTTGTTAGTGCTCCGTAGCACGTTTTCCTTGATTTACAGCAGGTCGCCTGAAACATGTTTTAAAAATATTTTATCAGCGGGGAAATGCTGGCGAGTCATTCAAGTATGTAAAACGACACATTAGTTATCAATTACAGCATAAGAGCGATTACAATGGCTTCTATCTTATTTTTATCTGGCGCCGTGTCACCTCCTGGTGATGATGGTCATACCACTATTGGGTCCTGTCACCCAAATAGTGATGATTATCACTGTTAGGATTTATTAGCCTAACCCGTGAGAAAATTAGTAATGTGCACAATACCCCACTAGCCAGTGATTAAGATAACCACGACTTACTCCCTGTAATTATAACATTTGAAAATGGAGTATTTTAAAAATACTTTTGATAAAAAGAGAATGACTCACATTGCAGATTTATACGGGCAGAGTTTAGCCTACTGATTAGCCTTGTAACCTAAATTAATAACATGCACACGAACTAGGTCAGTAACTAAATACAACATTTACGATAACTCATGAGATTAAACCATCACAACGAATGACAAAGTGCGATGCTTAAACATCCATCGAATTCACGACGAATGACAAAGCATAACCCTAATGTGGGCAGCACTTAAACATCCGTTGGATAGTTTCAATCGATCGGACATTGAATCGTAGCAGCGATCGAGCTATTACCCTGTTATCGCGGCGGAAATTCGAGATTGTGTGTGTTTCTATAGTATTTGGACAGCACTTACCTCTGAGTGACCTTTTAACAAACCGAGATCCTCATGATATTTGATTATACTCTCGGGATTGCCAATCATTGGCCACCCAAGGCTTTTATGCCCAAAAGTGAAGTTACGCGCAACTTTACAAGTATAAGGGACTAAAAGTGTCAATATGTTTAATTATACCTCTGAATGAACTTTTATTGAGCCCGAAGCATTATGATGTTTAATAATACTTTCAAGAATGCCTAATATGAATTAGATGAGGCTTCAATGCTATTAAATGATGAGTTACGCAATTTTGCGCATTAGAAGGACCTAAAGCGTCAAACTGCTAAAGTATACCGATTAGTATGTTATCGGACCTTCCGAAATATGACCATGAGATAAACATACCCTATTTATCTTTAATATAGCTTAGATATAGGCTTAGAGGTGTTTGGTGCGCTAAAATAAGCTTTTAAGTCATGCAGGGACTAAAAGTGTCAAAAAGCGCACAAGTTTGCGTTTACGCGCATATCTTACATTCTGGATATCCCCGGGCACCCAAAAATTTATGTAAGCACTAAAATATTTTATTTTAGTGTTTGGCATAAGAAAAATCCATTCTTCGCGCAATTCGGATCGTTTTTCGCACTTATGCGCATTCCGTCGTAATTAACCGAACATCGCGATCGTACGACCAAACGAACGTTGGTCACCGACCGGATAATATTTAAATCCAACAAATATTCTGTTATGATTAAAATCTTATTTTAATCAGGTCTGTGTTGAAAAATAAATTAAAACGCCTAAAAACGTTATTTTTCAAAGTTTAAGCGCGTACCGTGTGTTTCTGCACAACACAGTGCTTCTACTACAAAACGCAGACAACGCAGCCAGTCCTGGCAACTGAAATTTATTTCAGTAATATCTTGGCGAGTTTATTTTTATAGAGTAATAAAAATAATTTAGAACGCCATAAACCGGGATTTAAACGCTAGATAAAATACCCGGTACCCAGTTAAATACCCGTTTTAGCCATATGCCAGGAATATGCTAAGGTATATGCTAAGGAATATGCCAGGAATATGCTTGGAATATGCTAGGAATGTGCTTGGCATATGCTTGGCATATGCTAGGAATATGCTAGGAATATGCTAGGAATATGCTTGGAGCTAGGAATATGCTAGGAATATGCTTGGAATATGCAAGGAATATGCTTGGAATATGCTAGGAATATTCTATTTGGAAAATCCTATAAATACCCGTCCATCCCAACCTCAAAAACCCACAAATCTGGTCTAAGAATGCTCTAAGTTGAAGCCTTTGCTTCATACCTGAGTTACTTGGATCAAGATTAGCTTTCGGGGACCCTTTGTAAGTGTTCCTTCGTTCTTTTATTCGTTATAGCGTTAAAGCCAAACTTTGTTTGACTTTCTGCATTGACCAGTTTATGGTCAATACGAAGTTCGTTTGAACTTCATAACGAGAGCGTAATCACAATGGTTATAGTCCCTAGTGACTATATATACTGATTACCACGTTATCTAGGCTTAGTGACGAGTCGTAGTTTCGGCCAAAATGCGTATTCTTGCGTATTTTGTAACCAAACTACTCTTAGGTATCAAAACCGTTTGTTTTGATACCAAACCTGTTTTCTAAACTTAGTTAAGCATGTTTTAACATGCTTAGCTCGTCACTTTTAGTTTAGTGCTTATATAGGGTCGTAAGGTAAGCGATCTAAACAATCGCTTATACTTTCGAACCCGACCCGTTTGGTCGATCATTAGGATCCGACCAAACACATTAGGTGACCATAGTATATAGGGAATAACCTTCCGAGGTTATACCTTATGGTCACGACGTTTAGTTAGTTGTATGACAGGTAGTATATATGCCTTAGGTAAATGACCAAAATACCCCTTCAGGGCTTATATTGAGATTAAACTCGTTTTGGCCATAATGGAAGGTATCCTATTGATATCACAACATATTTAAGGCATATTAACTTAGTAAACCTGTATATGACTCTTATGATTACTCGTTACGCGCTTGTCGCGTTCGGATCGGCTTTTGTGACTAGTTTGCATAAATTAGCCGAAACGGGTCAAACCATATCTTTTTGGTCCCAAAATCCAGAATGTGTTTAAGTTACCCATATTAAACAAGCATACAAGCTTGTCGGGTCAAAAACCACATTCTAAACCTGTCTTCGCCTTATCATGCGTTTGAACCGTATCTTCCTCTTTAAAACTAACCGGTCTAAGCATAGGCTTAATTAAAGACCCGTCAGAAATCTAATAGGTTATTAAAAACCTTCGTTCAAGATTAAGAGCCCAGTAGAAGTACTTGTGCTTGCTGAATTGATATACGGCTGGGATTGAATTTATATTTAGCTCAGGTAAATACTCTTAACTTATTTTCCCTATACGGGCTTGGGATACGGTATTATAATAATACCGCTTGGTCGAGTATTGAATGTTTAATCGTATTCTGATTAAATTATTGAGGTAACCCGTTTTAATCTGTATTGTTTGAAATAAAAGCCTTTAGGGGTTAATGACCATGTCCCGGATATCCTTGACATCATTGTATTATAAAATGGCCACGCCTTAAGCACGGGGTGTATGCATACACTGAAAGTTGCTTAAAGGGAAATGGTATGTCACTCTCTTGTGGGCTTATACTTGTGGCATGTCTGTTAATCTTGACTTGGTTTCTACATCGGGCCCTGAACGTATAACGAACCTGTAAATCTGTATACAAGATTATTTATATAATTGTCCCAAGTTATAAAAGATTAATTTTTCCTTTGTGCATTTTAATCAAAGTGTTAAAATATTTTGTGCTTGGTGCATCTAAATCAATTTTCTTAAACTCTTTTCAAATGAGTCGGTTGAGTGTATTTACCAGTGAAAACTGACGTATTTTCCAAAAAGGTTAAGTGACAGGTACTGAACGTAATTGGCTGGAAGCTCAGGGCGCTAATAAGGAATCTTGCAAGTTCTAGGCGTCTAAAGTCTGTTGAACAATGTTTATGTTTTAAGATCCGCCTGTGGATCCTTTACTTTCCGTTGTAATACTTGATATTACTTTATATTCGGATTGTAATATATTTATCTTTTGCTTCCGCTGTGCATTCATATATATTGTGTTATTTGACTATGATGATAACGACTACGTCACGATACTCCCCACCGGGCCCACCGTTAAAACGTGGAAAGTCGGGGTGTGACAGGTTGGTATCAGAGCCAACACTGAGTGAATTAAACGCTAGCCTTTTGTGTTTAATCTCAGTTACACAGTTGCACATTCTTGAGTCTAGACAAGAACATAGGACAAATTCTAATTCATTTTATTTGTCCTTATTTGGTTCCTTTGTTATTTTCTGATTAGCTCTTGCATGGGCAAGTCATTTTCTGTAGAAGTCCCGTTTAGGGCAACCATATACTTATTTTAATGGAGCGATTATATTTAAAATATCATTCCTATATTATAAGATCTACCATTATAATAAAATGGCAAAATTTAAAAAGGACAAGACCTAGCCATATGTCACCTTAAGAAAGGGCCAAGATGGTAGTTCCACAATTAGATTCTGACCCTTGTTAACATTTCAATTTAGGATTGTTCTGCGTTAAATATTAAAAGAATCTAAAAGGTAAAACCTAGCCTAAATGTCATTGTAGACATGGCCAAGACGGTAAAACTTATCTAAAAGATTCCACTCCCTGTTAACATCTGTAAGTATGTTAACATTTTTGGTAAACTGTGAATCGTTAAAGTCACACAGGCCATCTTTAAAAAAAAGAGGGTTAATCTAAATTCCCTTATTTGAAATAAACATCCATTAGTGATGAAGTGCCTACGGGCCAAACTTATTGTCCGATAAGACAACGACCGTGGTGGTCTTTGACCCCCGTCTAAAGATGTTGAACTACGTCCAAGCATAATAGTTTGTATGATCAATGCGATCCTGACTAATATCATCAAATGAAGATGATCAAATTATAAACATCCATAAGTGATGAAGTGCCTACGGGCTATAATTAAACGTCCTCTGAGACTAAAGACAGTAGTAGTCTTTGACTCTCTGTCAAGAAAAGGTAATGAAATGTGTTCGAACCTTAATGCCTCGATTATCTGAAATCATGGCTTGTAAATTTAAAACTGTCCTTGTGACTAGGCCTTTGCGCCACCTTAATATCCTTAATGTTTTATAACTAGGATAAATTATAATGCCTCGATTCTCTGAAATCATGGCTTGTAAATTTAAAACTGTCCTTGTGACTAGGCCTTTGCGCCACCTTAATATCCTTAATGTTTTATAACTAGGATAAATTATAATGAAAATGCTAAACGTCCCCTGAGACTAAAGACAGTAGTAGTCTTTGACTCTCTGTCCAGAAAAGGTAATGAAATATGTTCAAACCTTAATGCCTCGATTCTCTGAAATCATGGCTTGTAAATTAAAAAAAAAACTGTCCTTGTGACTAGGCCTTTGCGCCACCTTAATATCCTTAATGTTTTATAACTAGGATAAATTATAATGAAAATGCTAATTAAATATAACTAACAAATTAACCAATATGGATTATATTACCATGGTTGATGAATCGTCAAAAGTGATGAATCCATGATAACCTCTGAATGAATCATCGTCAATAATTATGTAGCCATCAAACTACATGGCTGGATCGGATGAGGTCAACAGCCACCTGAGGGAAAATAATGATGCTACCAGAGTTAATATAACTGGTGCGGAACTGCAGGCATTAATAGATGATGCCGTTACACGAGCTCTCGACAGACAGTATGATGAATCTAGTGGTACACACTCTAAGACTCTATCTGTGGCTCATAGTAAGCCCCCTTCTAAATCACATGAGTCAAGGGAAGACGATGTTCATAACTCGTCAAATCAGAGGAGTGTTCCGTCTGGACAGGTTGTGCTTAATCAAGAGCCACATGTTAAAAACCTGTTCGTATAAATATTTCGTCTCCTGCAAACCCAGAGACTTCACAGGAGAAAAGGGAGCCATCGACTGCATGACGTGGCTCGATGAGATGGATACTGTTGTGGATATTAGCGGATGTGACATTTTGATCCCCTGTCAAAAAGGTGATGGACTAGGTCCAACCCTTAAATGCCATTGATGGTCTTTTGTGACCTAGGCTAAGTGATATTGATATGTTTGTAAAATAACGTTCATTAAGAATGTTAGTGCCATATTGGCCAGTATAGTTTAATGAAACCATGGTTAGTACATGTTAAGGCCATCAGGGTGATGAATAGCAGTTGTTGAATTGCAGCTAAGCAAATGATTCATTTGGTAATAGGAACCAAATCTTGAGTATGACAAACTCGGATAAGACAACAGTCAATTGTGCCATTGATGATGCGACGCATACTAATGATGCTACAATTGTAAACCTTAGAATTTCCAAAGATGTTCTTCAAACTATGATAGAAGCAGCTGTTGGAAAAGCTGTGAAGAAGGCCGTGAAAAAGTTCAAGGAGCCAAATACTACGTGCCCCAAATCTGTCAAAGGAAATACGGCTAAGGATAGAAAGCCTAAGAATGATAGCGCTTAAACTCTCCAAAGAGTGTCAAGAGTAGTCCATATCAATAATGACGTTGGGTACGTTCTTTAAGTATAAATGCTAAGAATTCTGTTTTAATACGGATACCAATAAATCCTTCATAAATTGTAAGTATATTAGACTTTTAAAAATCTATCATAAAAATCCTAGATATTAAGTGTAAGGTAAAGCTTACAGATAGCAAATCATAGAAACCATTTCTTCTGTTCCAGTCAGAAATCTTCAAACATAAAATTCTAAAGTACCCTTTCTCCAGATAAAGTACATCATCATATGAAATTGATATCTCTTTTATCTCTATTGAGTACGAATACCAAATGATATGACAGAAGCGCCATATGAGGATTGGTGTATCTTAATATGTTCCATAGATTGCTTCCATGCCTGATCAGTATGGAGGTTTAATGCATGGAACCACAAAGATATCCCAATGATCATATGGTACTAAAGTCAACTAATAGTATTCAAAGATGATATCCAGAATGGAATTGTCCAAGTAAGTGTCTCTGAAGAAATCCGTGGACTCGTAACATAAATGTGTCACTCATTTGACACCAGCAAGGATGGATGAACTGGAGCCTAAGATTCGGAAAATCTTTGTAACCGCCTTGTATCTTGATTACCTTCTCCTAAGACTACCCTGTTTACCTCCCGAGAGACAAGTAGAGTTGAGATTAACATCCCGCTTTGGGTTGGAGTGTTGTAAGAACTCCGTGTTGATCATGGAATGATCGAAACCCTGATTAAGTAAACTTTAAGATAAGAGATTCATATAGCCTAACTCGATATTCCGAGAGTTTGATAAGAAAGACGGTTCATTTTGCTTATGCATTCATTACCGCAACCCTATTTTAACAACGATTAAGAATCGCCATCAACTACCCAGGATCGTGAGTTATTCAACTAGCTATAAGGATTAGCTACTCCTTAAGATTAGTTTTAAGCAATGGTTGGGATCACCATCCCACCTTAAGATAAGCTTTTCTATAATAATTGATATGTAAGTATTACGGCTGCTCCTTTGGAGACCTTGTATAGATGGAATGTTAAACATCTATTGTTAGATAGAGAATTGGTAAGTCCAATTATCAGGATCTGAAAGTTGGCTAGGAAACAACAAATAAGATCATACAAATCCGTAATCGATTGTAAGTTGCCAGTATACGGCAGGAAATCAAGGATTTATGAAAATAGCAACCCTCCTAAGTTCTGGTTAAAAGATAAGGTCCAACAAAAGATAACACCCGAGAAGGGTGTGCCGAGTTGTAATTTTCAGGTTAGTTAAGCTCGGAATATATAAAGTCATTCGAAGGATTCGAATGTATCAAGACTAAATAGCTTACGAGCTAAGACCTAATTTAGGAGCTTGGTGGAACGCGCAATGTGACCCACACTAATGATTTAGCGACGTGTCACCAATAAGTCGAAAAGCACTATCACATAATGATATGCAGATCTATGATAGTGTGAGCAACCTATGTCGGTTGAGAGTCGACAGTTTAAGGAGCTCCAAAAGAAAGTATGCACCTATTGTATAGGTCAACTGGGATACCCTTGGAGGCCCAAATATACTACGGAAGTTAAATCCATGATACGACAGAAAGTACTTCCTTTACTTTAAGAAAATCTCGAGGTCGAGATTTCTTTTAAGGGGTTGAGGATGTAACACCTTGAAAAATCACGTCCAATGAAGTATTGACACGTGTAATAAACCTTAATGAAGTCAAACGTTGAATTTAAGAGACTAATTTTTCGAAAAATTGAAAACTTTGATTATGAAAGAACTGGAAGTATCATCATACCTAAAATAAGCTTCTAAATAACCTTTTATGGTTTTATATTCACAAATGAGCCACTTGTTAATCAAGTGTAGCCGTTTATGTAATTAATTGAAAGTTGGCGCATAAAAGGGTTAAAAGCGTCAACATGTTAATTCTTACCTCTGAGTGACCTTTTAACAAACTGTGAGCCTCATGATATTTGATTATACTCTCGGGATTTCCAATCATTGGCCACCCAAGGCTTTTATGCCCAAAAGTGAAGTTACGCGCAACTTTACAAGTATAAGGGACTAAAAGTGTCAATATGTTTAATTATACCTCTGAATGACCTTTTATTGATCCCGAAGCATTATGATGTTTAATAATACTTTCAAGAATGCCTAATATGAATTAGATGAGGCTTCAATGCTATTAAATGATGAGTTACGCAAGTTTGCGCATTAGAAGGACCTAAAGCGTCAAATTGCTAAAGTATACCGATTAGTATGTTATCGGACCTTCCGGAATATGAACATGAGATAAACATACCCTATTTATCTTTAATATAGCTTAGATATAGGCTTAGAGGTGTTTGGTGCACTAAAATAAGCTTTTAAGTCATGCAGGGACTAAAAGTGTCAAAAAGCGCTCAAGTTTGCGTTTACGCGCATATCTTACATTCTGGATATTCCCGGGCACCCAAAAATTTATGTAAGCACTAAAATATCGTATTTTAGTGTTTGGCATAATAAAAATCCATTCTTCGCGCAATTCGGATCGTTTTTCGCGCTTATGCGCATTCCGTCGTAATTAACCGAACATCGCAATCGTACGACCAAACGAACGTTGGTGACCGACTGGATAATATTTAAATCCCACAAATATTCTGTTATGATTAAAATCTTATTTTAATCAGGTCCGTGTTGAAAAATAAATTAAAACGCCTAAAAACGTTATTTTTCAAAGTTTAAGCGCGTACCGTGTGTTTCTGCGCAACACAGTGCTTCTACTGCAAAACGCAGACAACGCAGCCAGTCCTGGCAACTGAAATTTATTTCAGAAATATCTTGGAGAGTTTATTTTTATAGAGTATTAAAAATAATTTAGAACGCCATAAACCGGGATTTAAACGCTAGATAAAATACCCGGTACCCAGTTAAATACCCGTTTTAGCCATATGCCTGAAATATGCTAAGGTATATGCTAAGGAATATGCCAGGAATATGCTTGGAATATGCTAGAAATATGCTTGGCATATGCTAGGAATATTCTATTTGGAAAATCCTATAAATACCCATCCATCCCAACCTCTAAAACCCACAAATCTGATCTAAGAATGCTCTATGTTGAAGCCTTTGCTTCATACCTGAGTTACTTGGATCAAGATTAGCTTTCGGGGATCCTTTGTAAGTGTTCCTTTGTTCTTTTATTCGTTTTAGCGTTAAAGTCAAACTTTGTTTGACTTTCTGCATTGACCAGTTTATGGTCAATACGAAGTTCGTTTGAACTTCATAACGTGAGCGTAATCACGATGGTTATAGTCCCTAGTGACTATACCTACTGATTACCACGTTATCTAGGCTCAGTGACGAGTCGTAGTTTCGGCCAAAATGCGTATTCTTGCGTATTTTGTAACCAAACTACTCTTAGGTATCAAAACCGTTTGTTTTGATACCAAACCTGTTTTCTAAACTTAGTTAAGCATGTTTTAACATGCTTAGCTCGTCACTTTTAGTTTAGTGTTTATATAGGGTCGTAAGGTAAGCGATCTAAACAATCGCTTATACTTTCGAACCCGACCCGTTTGGTCGATCATTAGGATCCGACCAAACACATTAGGTGACCATAGTATATAGGGAATAACCTTCCAAGGTTATACCTTATGGTCACGACGTTTAGTTAGTTGTATGACAGGTAGTATATATGCCTTAGGTAAATGACCAAAATACCCCTTCGGGGCTTATATTGAGATTAAACTCGTTTTGGCCATAATGGAAGGTATCCTGTTGATATCACAACATATTTAAGGCATATTAACTTAGTAAACCTGTATATGACTCTTATGATTACTCGTTACGCGCTTGTCGCGTTCGGATCGGCTTATGTGACTAGTTTGCATAAATTTGCCGAAACGGGTCAAACCATATCTTTTTGGTCCCAAAATCCAGAATGTATTTAAGTTACCCATATTAAACAAGCATACAAGCTTGTCGGGTCAAAAACCACATTCTAAACCCGTCTTCGCCTTATCATGCGTTTGAACCGTATCTTCCTCTTTAAAACTAACCGGTCTAAGCATAGGCTTAATTAAAGACCCATTAGAAATCTAATAGGTTATTAAAAACCTTCGTTCCAGATTAAGAGCCCAGTAGAAGTACTTGTGCTTGCTGAATTGATATACGGCTGGGATTGAATTTATATTTAGCTCAGGTAAATACTCTTAACTTATTTTCCCTATACGGGCTTGGGATATGGTATTATAATAATACCGCTTGGTCGGGTATTGAATGTTTAATCGTATTCTGATTAAATTATTGAGGTAACCTGTTTTAATCTGTATTGTTTGAAATAAAAGCCTTTAGGGGTTAATGACCATGTCCCGGATATCCTTGACATCATTGTATTATAAAATGGCCACGCCTTAAGCACGGGGTGTAGGCATACACTGAAAGTTGCTTAAAGGGAAACGGTATCTCACTCTCTTGTGGGCTTATACTTGTGGCGTGTCTGTTAATCTTGACTCGGTTTCTACATCGGGCCCTGAACGTATAACGAACCTGTAAATCTGTATACAAGATTATTTATATAATTGTCCCAAGTTATAAAAGATTAATTTTGCCTTTGTGCATTTTAATCAAATTGTCAAAATATTTTGTGCCTGGTGCATCTAAATCAATTTTCTTAAACTCTTTTCAAATGAGTCGGTTGAATGTATTTACCAGTGAAAACTGACGTATTTTCCAAAAAGGTTAAGTGACAGGTACTGAACGTAATTGGCTGGAAGCTCAAGGCGCTAATAAGGAATCTTGCGAGTTCTAGGCGTCTAAAGTCTGTTGAACAATGTTTATGTTTTAAGATCCGCCTGTAGATCCTTTACTTTCCGTTGTAATACTTGATATTACTTTATATTCGGATTGTAATATATTTATCTTTCGCTTCCGCTGTGCATTCATATATATTGTGTTGTTTGACTATGATGATATCGACTACGTCACGATACTCCCCACCGGGCCCACCGGTAAAACGTGGAAAGTCAGGGTGTGACAGATAAGCAACTGGTCCTATACGTTGAATCACTGGAAATGGTCCTACGAACCTTGGACTTAGTTTTCCTTTCTTACCGAATCGTACTACTCCTTTCCAAGGAGAAACTTTCAATAGTACTCTGTCTCATATTTGGAATTCTAACGGCTTGCGTCGATTATCAACATAACTCTTCTGACGATCTCGAGCCGTCTTGAGTCTTTCCTTGATTTGAGTAATCTTGTCGGTCATCTCTTGCACAATTTCAGGACCTGACAATTGACTTTCTCCTATCACTGCCCAAGACACTGGAGTTCTACATTTACGTCCATACAATGCTTCGAATGGGGCAGCTTCGATGCTTGAATGATAACTATTGTTATAGGAGAATTCAATTAAGGGTAAGTGATTGTCCCAGTTCCCTCCAAAATCGATCACACATGCCCTAAGCATGTCTTCCAAAGTTTGGATCGTCCTTTCACTTTGTCCATCTGTTTGAGGATGGTATGCAGTACTTATATTTAGTCGGGTTCCCATTGCTTCTTGGAAACTTTTCCAAAAATGGGAAGTGAAACGACTATCCCTATCCGATACAATGGAGAGTGGAACTCCATGTATGGATACGATTTCATCTACATACAACTTGGCTAACCTTTCCATGCTAAAGGTTTCTTTCATAGGTAGAAAATGAGCTGATTTGGTCAATCGATCCACAATTACCCAAATTGCATCATTACCCTTTCTGGTTTTGGGTAACTTAGTAACAAAATCCATTGTTATGAGTTCCCATTTCCATACAGGCATTTCTAATTGTTGTAGTAGACCTGAAGGTTTCTGGTGTTCTGCCTTAACTTGTGAACAAGTTAGACATTTAGAAACATATCTAGCTATGTCCTTTTTCATTCCTATCCACCAGAAATTATTTCTTAAATCTTGGTACATCATATTGTTACCAGGATGCATGGTATACCTAGATTTATGGGCTTCTTCTAAAATTTTATTTCTTAACTCTCCTTGCTTAGGTACCCAAATTATTTTCTTGTGGAATCTCTAAATTCCATCACTTCCTTGCTCTAATTCTTTTATCCGCCCTTTCATTCCTTCAGCAACATCTTGGATTGTTGTTTCCTGAACATCCTTTAATTGTTCCATTAAATCTAACTGTAGATTTAATTCTAAGAGCACGAACTCGCTTTTGCTTTTCATGATACTTACGACTTAAGGCATCCACAACTACATTTGCCTTTCCTTCGTGATATTGAATATCACAGTCGTAGTCACTTAGGATTTCCATCCATCTCCTTTGCCTCATATTTAATTCTTTTTGCCCAAATATATATCTTAAGCTCTTATGATCTGTATAGACAGTAAACTTACTTCCATACAAATAATGTCTCCAAATCTTAAGGGCAAAAATTATGGCTCCTAACTCTAAATCATGAGTTGTATAGTTTTCTTCGTGCTTTTTTCAATTGCCTTGATGCATACGCAATTACCTTCTTGCGTTGCATCAACACACATTCTAATCCTAACTTTGAAGCATCACAATATACTTCAAAATCTTCTGTTCCTTTTGGTAAAGCTAAAATTGGAGCATTTGTTAACTTTTGTTTCAAAATCCTAAAGGCTTCTTCTTGCCTAGGTCCCTATTCAAACTTAACTGCTTTACAGGTTAGCTTAGTTAATGGTACAGCTATTTTGGAAAAATCCTTAATAAACCGTCTATAATATCCAGCTAACCCTATAAAACTTCTAATCTCCATTGCTGACTGCGGAACCTTCCATTTGGTGATCGCTTCGATCTTGGCAGGATCTACGTGAATACCTTCGTGATTCACCATGTGTCCTAAAAATTGCACTTCTTGTAGCCAAAATTCACACTTCGAGAATTTGGCATAAAGCTTATCTTTTCTTAAGAGAGTTAAGAGTGCATGCAGATGCTGACAGTGTTCATCCTGACTTTTGGAATAAATAAGTATATCGTCAATGAAGACAATTACAAATTTATCCAAGTACGGTTTACATATTCTATTCATCATGTCTATAAATGCTGCAGGAGCATTTGTTAACCCAAAGGGCATGACTGTAAACTCGTAATGACCATACCTAGTCCTGAAAGCAGTTTTAGGTATGTCTTCTTCCTGTACCTTCAATTGATAATATCCGGAACGCAAGTCGATCTTAGAAAAGTATCTAGCTCCTTGTAATTGATCAAAAGATCATCAATCCTAGGTAATGTGTATCGATTCTTAATTGTAACTTTATTCAAGTCCCTATAATCAATACACATTCGCATCGAACCATCTTTCTTCTTTACGAACAACACTGGCGCTCCCCAAGGGGATGAACTAGGTTGTATGAATCCTTTACTAAGCAATTCATCTAATTGCTTTTTCAGTTCTAACATTTCGGTGGGTGCTAAACGATAAGGTGCTTTTGCTACGAGTTCCAGGAATCAAATGAATTCTAAACTCTACTTCCCTATCAGGTGGTAACCCAGGTAGTTCTTCTGGGAATACTTCTGGATATTCCGATACTACTGGAATTTCCTTGAGTTCTTTACTCTTAGTGTTAATGATTATTGAAATCATATACACTATTCCTTGCTTTCGTTCATAATTAGCAACTTTCATTACTGAAATGAACTTTAGTGGCTTACGTGGCGGATCTCCTGTAATTACCACTAACTCTCCTGTGGTTGTATGAATTTCTATGGAATTCTTATCACAAAGAATTCGAGCATGGTTGGTTACTAACCAATCCATTCCTAATACCACATCGAATCCGGCTAGATTCATAGGTAATAGGTTTGCAGAGAATTTATGGCCAAATAGTTCTATCTTTAGTTCTCTCACAACCTTATCTATTTTAATAGAATTCCCATCTGCCGTTTCGACTGTAAAAATCTGCCTAAGTTTGGTTAAGGGTAAATTAAGTGCTAGGCAGAATGAAGTATTTATAAAACTTTGGTTTGCACCAGAGTCAAATAATACTTTTGCATAGATGTTGTGAACTAAGAACGTACCAGCTATTACATCCGGAATTAGCTCGGCTTCCTGAGTAGTCAGCTGGAAGGCTCTTACGTTCTTCTTGTTAGTTCCTTCTGCAGTTTTGGCTTTGGTATCAGCTGATTTGACCCATTTTGGGCAGTCTGGCCTAATATGTCCAGCTTCTCCACAGTTGTAACAGACTGTGGTTTTCTTCTTCCTGCAGTCTTCTTCTTGATGCCTTGGAATTTTGCAAAAATTGCAATATCCCTTGCATCTTCCAAAATGTTTCTTTTTACAGGAATTGCAAAATGGACCAGTAGAAGATTGCCTAGTTCCTTTTCTCTTGAAATTGCTACGATTACCCATACGGAATCCCTGGGTAATCTTTTGGGCTACATCCTTTTTCTGGGTTTCTTCTCTTGTGCGTACCAGTTCGTCAGTCAGAGTGTTAGCTAACTCCACCGCATCATCGATCGTGCGGGGTCTCGCAGCCTTGACAATATTACGGATCTCGCCAATTAAGCCCCAAATGTAGCGAGATATAAGTACCGGTTCTGGCGAAGCCAGAGTTGGTACTACTCTAGCGTATTCGAAGAATGTTGAAGTATACCCTCGACAATCCACGCCTGCCATCTGATGATTTAGGAACTTATTGGTCATTTGTTCCTTTTCGTACTCGGGACAGAATTTTCTTTCTACAAGACTTTTAAATTCTTCCCAATTTATGGCATAGGCCACAGTTCTTCCTTTAGCTTGTAGAACTGTATTCCACCATTCTAGTGCCCCTTCTTTGAAAAGATGCGACACATACATGACCTTATCTTCTTCAACACATTTACTTATCATAATTACTGCTTCGGTTTTCTCTAACCAACGCAGTGCAACAGTTGCCCCTTCGTTACCTGCAAACTCAGCTGGTTTACAGGCAAGAAACTCCTTATAAGTGCAACCAGGTGTTGCAGCTTTCATTTTCTTAAGGAGTGGAGCTTGTATCCCCTCATTGTCGTTATTAATATGGTTGCCGCCTCCGTTTACACTATTACTGAAATTATCTCCTTGTGTGTGTTTGCTAGGAATAATTTGTTGAGGTACAATTGGACTTCGAGCAGCAGCAAGGATTTCTGGAATAGCATTGGCTATTCCTTGAACAACGATATTCTTGATATCTTGTCTATTTAGAAATTGATCCTCCTGGTGTTGCTCAGATTGATTGCCTTCGTTAATTTGTTCATTACCAGCGTTTGCCATCTGGTAATTAATTTATATAAGTGATTAGCATAAAATAATTAAACAAACAAAACAATCGCACATAATCACATTTAACACATATAGCCAAAATTGTCAATTTCTCGACTTTCATTTTTATATATTATAATATGCTTCTGTACACACTGATTATTTTACACAAGTTTTATTGTTTATTTTACACGTTTTATTTTGATTATTATATTATTATACAATCATAACTCCACAACCACACTATCCCTAGTCCGCTGGTATTTCAAAAGCGATGTTCCCTCTCGTCGTACTTCCAGGAGATTTGTCCTCCTATCTCCCGGATCCTATTCCTGGCATCCATTAGCTCTTCGCTAAAATGGCGGAGTTCAGCTAAGTTTTCATTACTCATTGGTGGGTTTGGTGCAGGTTCTGGGTCGAACTGAGGGAAAAAGGTATAGGGATTATTTAGAAGGTTTTGGAATTGCCAATCGTTGGTCCACCATTCGTCCATTCCTTGTGGTTGGGTGTGGATCAAAGGTTCGGGGATGGCTGGTTCCAAGTTTATTGGAAGTTGTGTTTCAGCAGGATAGGTAAAAAGGTTTTCATTGATAGGTTTAATGGTATCACAACTTGCTAGTATGAAATCTAGCTCTTCTTGTAACGTCATTTCCTTGGTTTGCTTGGAGCTTTCCCCAATTTCCATTCCTCCTTGCCTAAAACTTTCCCCGATCTCAATCCCTTTTCCTTTATCCATAGGATTTTCTATCTTGGGAATTTTCCTAGTTGTTGGTTTTCTTCTGCGCACACGTCTCTAACCCACAAATCTTCTTCTTTTCTTAGGTTTTGATTTTTCCGGAGGTGGAGCTTGAAATTCCATAGGTTCTTCCACATCGGCAAAGTAACCAGTAAAATCTCAGGAAACTTTCACTTTTACTGGATAGAGATTGAGATTTTCTAGAGCTTTAGATAATTCATTCATGTTGTTTAGCATTTATGAAGAAACACACAAAATTTTAGGTTAAAAATTTGTAAATTAAATTTTCACAGAATCATTAAATGTAATTAAAATTTTAATATTAATTACAAACATTTATAAACCATTTTATTGAAACAAAATATTTATTTTTAATACAACTAATATTATTTTAAAATTTCTGGCTAATAGACAATATGAGTGCTAATACTGGGTCTGGATATTGGTAATTTAAAGGTTAGCATTTACTGCTACAGTAGCTAACATATAAAGATCTGCCCATTTTTCATCTAACTCATCTTCCCATGGTGGTTTATCACCTATTTCCTGAGTTTCCTTATTATTTATCACTTCTTTTGGTTGAGACTTCTTCCTCTCATTTTCTCTTGACTTTTTCTAATAATCAAACTTCTTTTATTAGGAGAAAGTGGTTCCCCATACTGCGCCTTACGGACAAATATTCCTTCCTCAGTATTCATTGAGTGTTTTGAGGATGATGATCCCTTATATTTTGGTATACTATCTAATTTAAGATAGATATCCGACATTTTCTGCTTACCCATACTGTAACTAACAAGTAGCCAGTTAATAAAGCACATAATCACAAATTGGTAATCAGGAAAATTAAGTATATTTAAATACTTAATAGGCTTAAATCAGTGGCTCTTTCAGTAGCTCTGATACCACCTTTTCCTGTCACGGCCCCAACCCCGGTTTGACCTGGTCAGGAGCCGCGGGACAGGAACCCGTGGTATCTATGATGCGACAGCGGAAGATTTTAACAAGATCTTTTTAAAACTCGAAATGCCCGATTATTTTATTTCATAACGCGGGATAAACCCCGGTAAATTACAATAGAGGAATTTCACAAGTAAATTCCCTGATTTATTAAAACATGTTTATTCATTTTAACTGAGCCACCTCTTCAAGCTTGTTAGTGCTCCGTAGCACGTTTTCCTTGATTTACAGCAGGTCGCCTGAAACATGTTTTAAAAATATTTTATCAGCGGGGAAATGCTGGCGAGTCATTCAAGTATGTAAAACGACACATTAGTTATCAATTACATCATAAGAGCGATTACAATGGCTTCTATCTTATTTTTATCTGGCGCCGTGTCACCTCCTGGTGACGATGGTCATACCACTATTGGGTCCTGTCACCCAAATAGTGATGATTATCACTGTTAGGATTTATTAGCCTAACCCGTGAGAAAATTAGTAATGTGCACAATACCCCACTAGCCAGTGATTAAGATAACCACGACTTACTCCCTGTAATTATAACATTTGAAAATGGAGTATTTGTAAAATACCTTTGATAAAAAGAGAATGACTCACATTGCAGATTTATACGGGCAGAGTTTAGCCTACTCATTAGCCTTGTAACCTAAATTTATAACATGCACACGAACTAGGTCAGTAACTAAATACAGCATTTACGATAACTCACGAGATTAAACCCTCACAACGAATGACAAAGTGCGATACTTAAACATCCATCGAATTCACGACGAATGATAAAGCATAACCCTAATGTGGGCAGCACTTAAACATCCGTTGGATAGTTTCAATCGATCGGACATTGAATCGTAGCAGCGATCGAGTTATTACCTGTTATCGCGGCTGAAATTCGAGATTGTGTGTTTCTGTAGTATTTGGATGATATCTCAGTGCCTGGATTGAATTTCTAGGTCGAACCAATGCGAAATTGCAAGTGCCACACCCCTCTATTTATACTGGAAAAACGTCCCCCTCGCGTGGCGCGAGAACCTGTCGCATGGCACGAGGGGTCCAATTCTAGCATAGGGTAGCCACGTCCTTAACTAGCTTAGCTGAGTTGACGGAATGATAAAATTCGCCTCGTACAGCAAACTGTGTTGATAATACCAACTAGGGTTTACCCCCCCTGAGTTTTAGGGGCCCTGATCCTGATTCCGATTGTTCTGAAAATTTTAGGGTTTATGCAGGATCACTTGGGGGTCTTAATTAGGGTTTCCTTTTGGACTAAATAAGTTGAGAATAAGTACTTTTAATGAGAGTTGTTACATTGGGAAACAGAACGAACAACGCTACCTCCTTGTGTGGGATACAAACAACGCTACCTTCATGTGTGGGGTACAAACATAGTTTTCTCCCCTTGTGTGGGACGCTCAGTTAATTACTATTTATATTAGATGCAACAAGTGTACTAAGCGAAACTTTATCACGAAAGTCCCTACTTACGATACCGATTAGTCGCCGGGGTCGGGCGAACGTTTATTAGTAGATAGCATTATTTAGGTTTCACTAACCTCACACCGTGCCTGTAGAGGACCTGCGTGAACTAATAGACTCAGGCAAAACTCGTCAATGATGATAGACACTGACAACGCGAGGCAAACAAACAGAGGTCGCAGAGTTTTCGGTATAACGGAGTTTAGTAGCTTACATATGGGGTAGCTCCCCATGGCATGATATAAATCAGTAACTTAACTAGTTAAACAAGTGTTTGGAATTAAAACTGGAAAACTCGTGAACTCGCCAACTTTATGTTGACACCCTACTGCATGCTTTGTAGGTGCTCAGTGACTTAGGAGCTTCCAGCTTGGGGATGTGTAGTGGACGTCTAAACCCATGTGTTGGGTTCTTTAATAATCATGAACTTTGAACTTGTGTTTGAACCACTTATTTATGCTTCCGCTATTTTCTTAAAATAGTGTTTTAAAACTTAAAAACTTTTGGACTTAAACTTTAGTGGTCACTAATCGTATTGTTTTGGTGAACTATATTGCTATTATTTTAATTGTTCAATATGATTGGTGGCTGGATCCTAGCCAGTCACACGTCTCGCGGTAGTACTCCGCATGTGGAAATTGATGGTGTGATAGATTGGTATCAGAGCCATTGGTTATAGTGAACTCGGTTTTAAAAAGAAAAGTCTTTTTGAGAAAAACCAGACTATAACCCTTTTATAACAAGTGACTCGCGATGACACTACACTCCAAGTGCAAGGCTCAATGTATTAGACCTCATGGCTGGAGCATGTGTTTAGTTGTTTACATGTTTAGTGCTTATGTGATACTATAAGTACTAATGTGCCTAGTTATATAGATATATGTATATATACGTATATTTGTGTGCAACGACCAATCCTCTTCCTACTTATTCTTGCAACACTACGACATCATTCTCATACTGTGTTTTCTGGATATGAAGACAATGAGCGGACGTGGAAGAGGAAACGTTAACATGACTCAGGATCAGTTCACGAATCTGATCAACATTGTGGCTGCGGCTTTTGCAGCCTACCCTGGAGGTAAACTCGTCATTCTAGGGTGTTTAGATCCTACTCCCAGGTCGTCTTATCCTTTTAAATTTGTTCGCTTTGTTTTCTGTGACAGGTCAACCTGCACCTGTGCAACCACATGTCCGCACATTCAAAACCTTCATGGATTGCAAACCTCTCCCTTTCAATGGCACTGAGGGTGCCATAGGCCTTCTGCACTGGGTTGAGAAGGTCGAATCTGTGTTTGCCGTGTGCGAATGCCCCACTGCTTAATGGGTGATGTTCGCTACTGGCACGTTGGAAGGTAATCAGCTTTCTTGGTGGAAAGCACAAGTTCAGATGCTTGGGTTAGAGACTGCCAACGCTACTGCATGTTGGAGGTGATTGTAGACGTATGAAAAAGGGTGATTAATGTCAATTGATTTTGATGATTTTTGAATTTTTATTATTATGAAATCGTGAGTTGTCACTTTGGTTGTCATAAGACGTTTTTTTAATTGTCACACAAAATCACGTAGTTGCTAGCTTTTCATGTAAAATCTAGGTTTTAAATGATATATCATTTTCTATTTGGAGTAGTTCTTTCTTGTTTTCTACTTTCACTCCACCTCGTGATGCACAACGAATTACAATTTTGTCCTGCATTAGTTGCTATCAGATCTCATTAGTATCCTGATGGCATGTTATGTTGCAGTAATCAACCTCCCCATTCTTATTCAATTATTCAAGATCTTGGGGTTAATGGTTTGTGGCAAGCCAGACAAACTCGACAGAATCCTTAAAGAACTACATTATGTGATTGTTTGTGGTAGAAAGTCGCCAAGACGATAATGGTGGTTACTATGTAGTTGTTATCTTCATTCCGTTATAACAAAAGGAAATGTTTCTAACACTATTCATCCCATTGTAAGAGGTATGTTCCATTTGATGAGAATTCCAAGTAATAAAACCGAAGAATCTCCTAATAATGATGATGTGCTATACCAAAATATAAAGGTTGAAAAAACCATAAAGCAACTACAAATAATGTTGAGCTTACAGTGGACATATGAAAAGGGGCATCTTGGTGGTGGGATAAGTCTTTGGGACCAATAGGTCCTGAGTTCGATTCTAACAAGGGGGTTTTCTCATATTTATTGGGTTTCCTCCTGAATTGGTGTATAGGTATTATGCCTAGTGGAGATGGATATGATCGGGTGGTTCCACTGGTGGCACGATGATACTCCAGTGGTCCGTCAGTGATCTAAATTTGCCGTTCAAAAAAAAAAAAAATTCATTTAATAAGAAAATCGCAAGTTATCGTTAACTCATGCAATTTATTAGTTATCGCTTTAAAATTTTAATTATCACATTTTATTATTTAATTGTTAATTTAATGATAATTGCTAGATTTTTAAGGTAATGATTTAGGCATTCAATGACATCATTTTTCTATTTACGAGCAAAACTCTTTTACTATTTTTGTTTTTTTTGCCTCGTGATGCAATTTTCTCCTTTGCCAGTTGGTGTCGGATCCTGTTAGTATCATGATGCAAATTGCACCGGAGTAAAACAACCTCACCATTCTTAGTGGAATCATGGGGTAGGAGGTTTTGTCGTGCATTAGAGGATATAGTTATTAAGGCTAACAAACTCGACACAATCCTTAAAGAACTACGTATGTGATCGAGGTTGTAGAAAGTCCATGAAAACCATGATGGTCGTTACTATGTTAATATCGATATCGCATTGTAAGCAAAGGAAATGTCGGTAACACTAGTCATAGCTATTGACATATTCTCAATATGAAGAGGACAAGCCCTTATTCGGACTTCCTACATGACAAGCGGTATCTTCCAGTTCTTATGAAGAGAACAAGCCCTCAACTTTTTCATATGTTGATATCTTTTAGAAATATACATAAAAAATAGAAGCATTTAATTCTCTTAATTTAAGTACTAGATTGTAATATTTTTTTTTTAATTTAAAAAAAATTAACATATCCCATGATTACGAGTGTTTATGTTCTTCGTCGCACCGTATAGTCACTCCTCTAGTACACATGTGTGTGCGCGTGCATGCGTGCGTGAGCATGCATGTGTACTTGTATATATGTAATTGTATTATTATTGTTTTTTTTAAGTAAACTTATATCAAACAACAATAAAGTTAAGGAAATTTTTTTTTCAATATATACATATAAGTTATTATTATTATTATTATTATTATTATTATTATTATTATTATTATTATTTACATATTATAAATTTCTAACATGTATATGTATTGGGGTGTTGTACACAAAACTTAGGGGTGCTTTCAAAAAAAGATTAGTATTATATTTTTAATCCAAAAACATGTATATGCATTGGGGTGTTGTACACAAAGCTTAGGGGTGTTTTAAAAAAAAAAACATTAATATTACACTTTTAATCCAAAATTTATTTGATTTTTCATTTTTAACCCAAAAGTTTTCATATTTTGTAATTTAGTCTCACTTTTTACTTTCAACTTTGTTCCCTTATAAACTTATCTTACTTAGCAATTTTTTTTTGTTTTGCGTTTCATTCTAAATTTTGTGAGTTTGTGTGTGGTTCAACGTTATTATGTTTCGTTTAACACTTCGTTCTACATTTGCGAGTTAATACGACACAACATATGTGTATGGTTCAACGTTTTAGGTTGTTTTTCCCCCTTTAACATAACAGGTTGGCCGCAACGAATGGGTACTAAGTCGACTTAGTTATTATTTTCTAGGTTTTACTTTACGATCTAATTTTTTCACATTAATACGTGTTGGTTTTTGACGGTGGTGTGACATTGGTACTATTAGGAGTAATTTTACATCCCCACCGCAACGCAGTGGGTCTTAATACTAGTTATTATTATTATTATTATTATTATTATTACAAAATAACTTGAATAGTGATTTTATTACTTATTTTAATTTTTTAATTTAATAATATTTTATCATCATTTATTAATTTTATTTCTTTTGCTATGTGGTAGAAAGTTGTCAAAGGGTCGTTACTATGTTAATATCGATATCGCATTGTAAGTAAAGGAAATGTCGGTAACACTAGTCAAAGCTATTGACATATTCTCAATATGAAGAGGACAAGCCCTTATTCGGACTTCCTACCTGACAAGCGGTATCTTCCAGTTCTTATGAAGAGAACAAGCCCTCAACTTTTTCATATGTTGATATCTTTTAAAAATAATACAAGCATTTAATTCACTTAGTTTAAGTACAAGATTGCAGTATTTTTTTTTATTCTAAAAAAATTAACATATCCCATGATTACCAACTAGGTTTCGCCCGCCCGCGTTGCGGGGCATTAAGCCAAATATTTCTTTCTCATAGCATGTACGTCTGTGTTTTAGTTACTTGTACATACTACTCATAACATGATCTCAAAAGAAATTACATTGAGTAAACAAAGTAAAACAAAATACTACCATACTTTTGCTAAAAAAACTAAAACGATGGAAAAACTACCACTTGGCATGACGAATAAAAATTAAATCGAGTCAACCAATTAAAACAAAACACTACCATAGTCTTCTAAAAAATATTAAAACGAATTTTATACTGGGGGCAAAATCGTAAATAAACACAAAAAAAAATCATGTCGAAATGTAAATCAACTTAAGTTTATATCGACACGTAAATAAAAATAAAGACGTAAAACTCGATTAAAAAGTATTTAGAAAGTTAAAGGGTTGTAAAAGTCAATGCTGAAAATTAAAGGGTAAAAGTAAAAAAGTAAAAAAGAAAAAAAACCATAAATAAAAAGAAAGAAAGAAAAAAAAAAGGAAAAGAAAATTGACAACACCACTGTAGCAAAGTGGTGTTGTCATTTGATATATATAATAATGTTTATGTTCTCCGTCGCACCGTACAATCAATCCTCTAGTATACATGTGTTTGCGCGCGCATGCGTGCGTGCGCATACGTGTGTACTTGTATATATGTAACTGTATTATTATTATTATTATTTTTTTAAGTAAACTTATATGTATTTCTAAACTTTTAAAAACAATCTAACATCACAACTATGTTTTTCATTTCCAATGTTATACAGTAATTTTATTGAAAATGGATATCACCCTGCTATCGTACCAAACACTCAAACAAATGCTAAACCGACGAAGTATAGAATTTAACTTCGCAACTATTTTTTTTCTTTCAACACTAGCATATAAAGTATTGAAAATGTATATCGTTCTGATATTGTGCCAAACTGAATTGAAACCAATAATGAATAGTAATTTATCATTTTTAAGTTTTTATTATTTTTTAATAATATTTTATTCATCATTTGATTTGAATAATTTAATAATAACTTGCATTCTATGTTTATTTTTTTCAATATTGGGATATAAATTTAATTGAATACGAATATTGTTCCGATATCGAACTAAACTGAATTGAAACAGAGCGAACAACATTTTTGTCAACTGCAATATACTGACACCATATCACTACTGTACCGTATCTAAACAAAATGACCAACATTGATACTGATACATGTATCCATTTTATGGCTTTCTGTTTGATAACAAATACCGTGACGCTATTGTACTAAGTTGAACCAAAACCGACCAAACATTAGTTATGGCACTATTTATCTTTATTGTTCTTGCTTTCGATAAACTTACACCATATCGCTATCATACTATACCGAATATCGACACCGGTACCTAAATTCGTATTTATGGTTTCTGGTTTCGATTATTGTTCATTTATACAACTCTATCTATGACGAAAAATGAATATCGGACCCCTACGGTGATAGTTTCAACCGATCGATACCGTTCAAAAAACATGGGTTGTACCGGTACTAGTGTTCGTTTAAATCGTTTTTAGACTATTTAAAACACATGTTGATTTCTATATCGAAAACATGTATTATACCCTTCTGTAACAAACCAAACCGATACTCGATCGAATGCCTGCGGTAAAGTAGCACCGCAATGCGCGACAAGTGACCAACTTCTGGTTAAATTCCAAAGAAATAGAATAATTAAATAACAACCAAAAAATCGTATATATATATTTTTTTTGCTTCGGTCACTTAAATATATTATTTTAATATTTATCCAAGAATTTTATAATAATAAAAAAAATTAATATTTATCCAAGAATTTTATAATAATAAAAAAAAAATTCGATAGTTATTAAAAAGTCTTAAGTAACTCTAATAGCAGTTAAGATTGTCTAAGAATAACCAACTTAATATCTGAACTCCTAGGTTATGTATGGGGTTGGATAAACACACTCCCTCTTTTACTGTTTATACCCCCTTGCTAAAATTAACACTTTAAAATTATCAAATTCACCACCTTTAAAAACCTTAATTTTTTAAAAAAGGTTTGTTTTTTAATTCTCCTATTCATAAATTATAGGTATCTTTATTTAAATAATAAATAAAATTAATCATTTCATCTCTTATATTAACACTTAAAAAACAATTCATCCCGTACCAACTTATCATGCCTAAACTCTTGGAATAAAAATTATACATGATCGATAGAAAATGCAGACATCTTTTTATGTGAGTTTTGATGTGTTACGGTGATAACAATTTGCCTATGATAAACAATATACGATCCACAATAAGTATTAATACCATATACCAAATTCAGTTTGTGATTTGGTGATATAATAGTTTGAACGGTAGTAAAAAGAATCGAATAAATTAATATAAGGTCTGACGATGATAACCATTTTGATGATAAATTCAAATTAAGAAAAACATCAATCTGATGATAAATATTAAAATATGAGTACTGGGCATCACTAATATTATGAATTTATAATATAAAACTACGACTAAAAACATTTTGTATTTATCTATAATTAGTTTATTTGCTCGTGAATTTTTAAGAATGATACAAAAGGCACCAGTGGTCTAGTTGAATTTAAAACAAAACTCAAAACACATAAAATGTTGATATAAGTATGAATGGTGTTGACGATTTTGTGGTGAGAAATTCATTTTTTTAAATCCTATAAATAAAGAGTTCATTATGATATTTAATCACTAAAATATATCTTTTCAAACTTAAAACAAATGTAAGAAAACAAAATAAAAGGTTTATTTGTATTTAGTTTAAAAGTTAAAGGGGGAGGTATAACCAGTAAAAATAAAAAAAAACAGAGGATGCATTTAGAAGCACCCTGTATGTATTTGTATTCTAGTAATGACTAATAGAACTCAAGTGTACAGCTTGACAAGCAAGTTATACAAGCACAACCAGCTGGCATACATTTAATTACGAAAATGTGAAATTTGAATTGACCAAACGGTCCAAACGCACCTGACATACACAAGGGACACCTAAAACTCATTAAGAGAAATAGACCATGACAATCCTCTAGCCGTTTGCAACGCTTTTCTAGAATATATATTTGTCCGAACAGTCGTATATTCATAAATATAAACCCGTATTGTACACATAGTCCCGGATGAAAATGGTCCATGGATGCATGTGATTGAATTCAGGCCAATTTGAAGACCCTTGCAGGACCAGGACCCGGGCCGGGTTGCATGCACCATTGTGGTTGCACATGATGAGGGTTTGGTCCCTAATTCACCTCTCTCCTGGACGCTTTAATTGTTTTTGTGGTCCATCTTCGTAGAAGAATAGGATACCGTACTTCTTAAATATTGTTCTTCTTATAGCCCCACAATATTTAATGAAATCCTTTTTCATTAGGTGACTTGTTTTGACTTTCATATTGTATCCATTAGAAATGCTAATGAAATATAAATAAATATACTTGTCCGGTGTTTATATACATGGATTATACCTTTTGAGTTTTGTGTTCTATAACCAGCTAAAATGTTTTAAACTAAAGCTAAGGTGGATGGACCATTATGCTTAAATTGAGGTGTGTGAAATAAAACTGAAAATAGGAAATGTGTTAATTTTGTAAAGTAGAGGTCGTGACCAAACTTGCTAAGGACTTTATAAGGAACAAATCCACATGTTTAGAGCGCACACCTATGTGTGAAGGAGGGGATTGCAAATTTTGTCTGAATGACTTGAAAAATCAAACTTGGCGCACCACAATTGTTGAGCTGGCTCAAGCTTTAAAGGATTTCTCTTGTGAAGACAGTAATATATGTGAACACTTGGACAAAAAGAGAATGCTATCTTGTTCTATACGTGAAATATATTTATAAAAAAAGCCTCCAACTTCTTATTTTGTTACATGAAATATACAAACCAAAAACGTCGATGTGATTCTCACCAACTGAAGTAGAATGGAAGCCAAGAAACCGAGAAGAAATCTCACATTGATGAAACCAATAGGCATAAATTCATAAAGATGACTAAAAATCAGTGGCGGACACAGGATTTATTTTCTGGGGGTGCGAACGAAAGGTTCAACCAAATTTTCAAGGGGTGCAGTCAGGATTTTTACCTCGAAAATACACTAAAAATCTTTTTTCAAGGGGGGCGCCCGTCCACCCACTCCAAAGCTTGGGTCCGCCCTTGCTAAAAATATCAGTTGTTCAAAAGTTAACATGATGAATTCATACCCTTTAGATAGAATATAGACGTTGTTTAGTCGTGAGGGAATGAACTTCTACATTAGTTGTTACAACAACTAAGGATATAACCGGTGATGTTGCATCGCTTTGGTGTAAGAGAGGCTCTTTGTGAGAAGCCTTGAGTGTGACATCCGGCTATTTTGAGTCTGTACCGTACTAGTGTGACAAATATTATTAATAAATAAAGGCAATATTTTATTAAATTTTGTGTTAAAATATAGTGTTTGATGTGTTGGTAATCCAAACTTTATTAAAAATTATGTTGACAATAATAAGATACACACTTATCGCGTAACGAACAAAATGCGAAACGAACGTCGGTGACCGTCCGGTTAATGTTAAAATCCTAAAAGTATTCGGTTATGATTAATCCTATTTTAATTATATTCGTGAAAAAAATTAATTAAAACGTCTAAAATCTCTATTTTGCCAATTTAAGCGCATATTGTGCAATACCGCGCGTATACTGCAAAATACAGACAACACAGTCAGTCGAGGCAAATAAAATATTATTCAGCAATATTAAGGCGAGTTAATTTTTATAGAATGACAAAAAATAATTTTAAACGCCTTAAAACAAAATTAAAACGCGAGATAAAATACACGGTAGTCAGTTAAATACCTGTCTATGCCTAATATATATATATATATATATAATATGTATGCATATGTGAGATATGTGTGTGCATGTGTGGGTTGTGACATCTGTACTTGTGTAATCGTTATACAAACTCTGAACAATTCAATTATCAATAAAACAATGTAATTTGATCCCAATATTTGTTTATTTATGTTTGACATTTTGCACGTTTTGATTTTGTTCGATTTTAAACTCTAAATCGTTTTCTAGAAAGTTATACGCAAACTGATGCGTAAACATAATCAGTTTAACGCGACATACACTCCGGAATAGCAACATAAGCTTAACATACCTTAAATAACAATTTACATAACTTAGAAATATGTTTTGAAGGGTTTGGTATGGCAAAAACAAGTTTATTCGATCACATGGACTATTTGCGACAAACTACGAAAGTCTGCCGATTCGTATAGTAACGTACATTCCGGAACATGATCATGAGCTAAACATACCATAAATATCCTTCACATAACTTAGAAATAAGCTTTGAGGGGTTCAGTATGCGAAAATGCGCTTAAAAGCGTCAAAAAGTGCATAAGTTTGCATTTACGCGCATATCTTAAGTTTTGAACATATCCGAACATCCAAAAATTTTTTAAATCATTAAAATATTTTATTTTAGTGATAGGAATGCAAAAATACTATTCGTCGCGCAATTTGGATCATTTTTCGCGTCCGTTCGCGTTTCATCGTAATTAACCGAATAACGTGACCGTACGACCAAACGAACCAACATCCGAGATATTTCCAAGCATATTTCAAGTCCCCTATACTTTGACATCATTATAGAGCCTTGAAAATGGGTTAACGGGGCTTAAACGTGTCAAAAATCAGCTTTATTGCATGCAGGGACTGAAACTGAACATTTTTGAAAAGTTTCTGGACTGCACTCCACCTGCTCTCTTGAAACTATCCCACTTGGTTGAAGGCTTCAAACTTTAGTTTTCTTTGTTCTTATTCCAAGCTTGGACCTCTTGTAAGTTTCTTTCATGCTTGGTTATGAATTTCAAGCAAGAAAGTCAAAAAGTGTTTGACTTTAAGCTTTGACCATAAATTGGTCAAGACAAAGTTCGTTTGAACTTTGCAATGTGAGTGTAATCAAGATTGTTATAGTCCCTTGTGACTATACCTATTGATTACCACGTTGATTAGTCGAAGTGACGAGTCAAAGTTTCAGTCAAAATGCACGTTTATGTGCATTTTGCGACGAAGTTATTTTCGGGTATCAAAACACTTTGTTTTGATATCAAATCAGTTGTCTTACTTAGTTAAACATGTTTTAACATTTTTAACTCGTCACTTTTAGTCTAGTGCTTGTTTAGGGTCGTAAGTCAAGCGGTCTAAACAACCGCTTCGACTTTCGAACCCGACCCGTTTGGTCGATCATTAGGATCCAACCAAACATGTTTTGTGACCATAGTTGTATAGGGAATAACCTTCCGAGGTTATACCTTATGGTCACTTCGTTTAGTTAGTTGTATGATAGGTAGTTTATATGCCTTAGGAAAATGACCAAAATGCCCTTTTTACGCATAATTTCATTTTAAGCATATGTAACCTAAATTTTGACATCTAAACTGATTATTCAATGTTGTTAAGCATGTTAAGGCATATAATACTTGTCATAGGGCTAGTTAGACCGTCCGAATGCGCTTTTGCGCGAACGACATGTTAAAGTAGCGTAAACTACCTTAACGAGTTGTAACGGGTCATAAGCACTTAGGATAGGTTCCAACTTAGAATGTAGGCTTTGTAAACCATATCATATAATACTCATTTTGTTTACGAGACCTTTTTATCCGAACTTCCGATTTAGGTCCGGTTTATTAACATAGTTACCTATATTAGGTACCGTTTGATTCTGTGATCCTTCAAGCGTTACTTGGTTGTTATTCCAAGATTATTAAGCAATGTCAAGTGAGTACATAGTCCCCTCTTTTACCGCTTTCAAATTTTTTGGGGTGATACACATGTGCATACTTGTTACTTTTATGTTTTTCATGCTTTTCATGACATATACTTGCTATGTTCATCTAGTATACATATAGTACATGATTTCCATTATGCTCTGCTATGTATGTTGACTGAGCATGCTAGCACATTGATTTCATAGACACTTTTGCTTCATATGTTTACTCAGCATATGGGCACATTGATTTGCATTACATTTCGGCTATATATTTTTACTGAGCATGCTAGCACATTGATTTACATGACATTTCTACTTTGTATGTTTACTTAGCATACTTACTACATGGTTTTCACATAACATGCTTACATTTGGTATGTTTAACGGGACAAAAATACGTTCATTAACATTGATCATGCCGCTCGGTAGTATGTAGTGATACCATAGGAATTGATAACTCCCGTTCCTGGCTTCCTAGGTTTGTTTGGAAGTAGGGAATGACAGAATCCGATATACATAATTGATAGACCTTTAACTTGTTAAGGGTTTGTCCGACAGTCGCAAGGCTTGAATATATGCGATAAACATTACTAAATAAATGTTCTTATCAATAAAAGCATTGGTTTTTCAAAACATAACCTTTGATTCAAACATTTGTTTATTCAAAAGACATTGTTTTGTGCATAACATTTGGTTTACATGACATTTGATTATACATTGACATATACATGTGGTTTGAGTAGTTACTTTTTATTCACCATACAAGACATTGTTGTTACTTGACATTTGATATACAAGACATGATTTACACATGACATTTAGACATTAAATATTGTTATACATGAACATTTGGCATTAGTTAAACAAGACATTTTCGTGGTTATTGATGAGTGATTTAAATAACAAGGCGTGTGTAATATGATAAAAGTGTGACAACCCGAGTTTTCAAGGTCTTTCCTCGACACGTTATTTGTTTCACAAGTGTGTTTGCATAACTTGTTTGCCTTGTAATTGTGCACGTCTGTTTTATGTTGAGATATTGTGTTATTAATTAGTATACGATTAATGTGTTTATGTGTTTAAGTAATAAAAACTTGTGAACTATTTAAAAAGTTAAAAACCATCTTGACGAAACAAGTTAGAATTTCACCACACTACACTGACGAAACCTTGGAGTTTCGTCATGTCCATCACGACGAAACCTGGAGTTTCGTCGCCTCCCTTTGATGTTTCATGGATATGGGCTTTCGGCCAAGGTATAGCCTAAATTAAATGAGCAGTTATGATATATATATATATATATATATATATTGCACACACCATAATTCACGAAACCCTAGACTCTCTTTCTCTCTTTGGCACCCGACGGCAACCATCCTCTCTCTAGAAGTTCTTGTGTTTCATCTCACAACCGGTTAGTCACGATAACTGATTCGATCTACTTGTTAGTGTGTGCGTAGATATCTATCATAATAAGAGAGTTTGTTTGCTAAACGATTTGGCTATGGTTAATGCTTGAATTGGAAATCATGTAATTAGGGTTTTGATGTTCTAGTGCAAATCAATTTGTTTAAAAACTGCAGGATGATAACTCATGGAACTGTATTCATTCATGTTTGCTAATTTGAGCCCATGCTTCTGTTTGTTATTGTACTCATGTTGAATGGATCTGATCATCGAATACATTCATGTTGCAATCTAGATCATATATGGTTACTTTATGATTTAGGGTTCATGCTAGATGTTAGGTGTTGTGATGTATTTGGAATGATGATAAGTAGAATTAATGTTTATTGTATTTGGATGATAACTATATGATTGATGATAGTGGTGAAACGATTGTTGATGATTAGGGTTTTCAGTGTGTGTATGCTTACCTGTTGTATTGACGACGGAAGTCGCACCCCGACGAAACACTCTGGTCAATGAAACATAGTAGAGTTTCGTCATACTCTCAAGCCGACGAAACCTGAGAGGTTTCGTCGCACCTCCACGCCGACGAAATATGAGAGGTTTCATCACCTTGGAGTTCCGTCACCTTGGGGTTTCGTCGCCTAGGGGTTTCGCTGTAGGTCAGAACCTCACAAACAGAATGTAGTTTAGTACAAGTGTAATGATGTATGACTATATGCTGACTTTTGTCTGTTGAAGATATGCATGTGGAAAACATGATTCAGTTTTGATTAGCATACTTGACTGTTAAGTACTGTTACTAAACATACATGTGAACTGTGAAATTGAACAAGTTGTGTAACTGCAATGTGCTACCTGGGGATCACTGATTGAATACCCACTGTGATTTGTATTTACACGTAAACCTTGTGAATGCAAACTGATTACATATGTATGCATACTATAGGCTTTGACTGATTAACTGTGAACTAGTAACTTAACAAACCGAGCAAACCAAGGTGAGTTCACACTTTCTACAAGGCATGGGATTCCCGGTGGTTGGGAATGGGTAAAGGATTTAATCAGAACCTGCGTGATCTCCTGGTTTGGAACACGTACCACATCCTCTTTATTGAAGGGTGATAACATGTACTAAGGATTTAATCGGAACATGCGTGATCTCCTGGTTTGGGGACACGTACCACATCCTCTTTATTGAAGGGTGATAACATTGATACTAGACCAAAAACTCTATCATGAAGTCCCTCATTTTTATATCGACTTAATCGCCGAGCCAATGGCGAGCGGGCCATTAGTTAGATAGCGCTATTTAGGTTTGACAAGCCTCACACCGTGCCGCAGAGGACGGGCGTGAAGTAATGGATCTAGGCACTAGTCAATGATGATAGACATTGACGTTACGGCACCAACTTACTTCAGTCAGTGGTCGATATGGTAACGGGTCTAGTGGATAACATGGGGTAGCCCCCACTGCTTATGGTTTGGGAAACAAGGAACTGATTAACTACTGATTTTCAAATGAACTTCTGGTTTTTGGAACAACTTTAAAATGGACAACCAACTGTGAACTCGCTCAACTTTGTTGTTGACTCGTTGTTACATGCCTTGCAGGTCGTTAGAGGTTTAGCTGGAGCTTGCAGGGGAGCAGGAGTGGTTGTGGGACATGGACCGTTGTGTGCCATGTTAAACTTTATGCACATTTAAACTTATGCATTGGTTTCTAAACTTTATGCTTTCGCTGGTAACTTAAATTTGATTAACTTGTTTTGGTACACCAATTATATTGTGTGGTTGGACTTTTTATTTATTTAATTACATTGTTTAATATGATTGGTGGTTGGATCCTGGTCAGTCACGCCTCCTGCGGTGATACTCCGCTTGTGGATTTTGGAGGTGTGACAGATTGGTATCAGAGCCATTGGTTATAGTGAACTTGGTTTTAAAAAGGAAAAGCTTTTTGACAAAACTAGACTATAATCTGTACAGTGCTCAACGATCCACAACGACGCTTCGCTCCACATGCAAGGCTCGACATTATAGGTGATATGGTTTGTATTGCCTACTTATTAGTATACATAGTGCATTGTTCATGGTAAGCTTAGTTAATGTAACAACCGTTCTTTGAAACCCTGTGTGCTGGCTCTCTTCTGTCATCCCATACTTGTGCATTTTCGCGACACTTCTCTCACTTGTGTTTCCTTTGATATGAAGATCATGAGTGGACGTTTGAACTTGAATCAAGCCCAGTTGACGGCTCTAATCAATGAACGAGTTGCTGAGGCACTCGCAGCAGCCCCTGCAGGAGGTATAACCTGCCATTCCGACCTATCATAGGATGTTTAGATCCTACTCTCGCGAACCAACTCTTGTGCTTAACCTTGTCTTTTCTTTCTCGTGCGACAGGTCAGCATTCTCAACCTCCCGTGTGTACGTTTAAAATTTTCATGGATTGCCGACCTAGTACCTTCAATGGCACAGAAGGAGCTGTAGGTCTTCTCTACTGGTTCAAGAAGATCGAATCCGTTTTTGAGATGTGTGAATGCCCTGAGGCTCGTAGGGTGAAATTTGCTACTGGAACACTCGAAGGTGCTGCGTTAACTTGGTGGAACGCATAGGTTCAAATACTTGGGTTGGCAGCTGCTAATGCCACCCCATGGAACGACCTCAAAGATCTGATCAAGGAGGAGTACTGTCATCGTGACGACATTCACAAGCTAGAGGTGGAGTTTTACAATCTGAAGATGACAGGGTCTGAAATCGAAGCGTATACGAAAAGATCGAACGAATTGGCTGTATTGTGCCCTACCATGGTAGACCCTCCTATCAAACGTATCGAGCTGTACCTCAAGGGGTTAGTGCTAGAGATTCAGAGCCATCTGACTGCGGCTAACCTTGGTACCATCCAGCAAGTCATTCGACTAGCACATCGCCTCACTGATCAGGCAGTTGAGCAGAATAAGCTGCCTAAGCGTATTAGTGCTACTACCACTTCTGATGCTCCTAGCGACAACAAGCGCAAGTGGGGTGGAAATTCAAACAAGGTCGACTTCTGTTCAGTCTCAGTCCCAGCAGCGAAGAACTGACGACTACAAGAGCCCTGGTCAGCAATCCTCCGGTAATCTG
>JARYGA010008632.1:0-68735 GCA_030545235.1 Helianthus tuberosus
CCTTCATGAGCAACCTGACAATTGTCCACCCCAACATTCTGAGAACCCGGCTTCTCGAAAGAGACAGGCACCATAATCTTGGTGAGTTCATCAATAACATTAATCGGTCTAGGCTCATTGATTACAATACCCCGCCGAGGAAGCACAATGTTGCCATCAATATTGGCAACTTGGCTGGCAATACCCCTGAACGGTAATGGTGGCTTCCCATGATCACCCTGGTTATTATCCCCAGCTTTCTTACGTTCATCCATACCAGAAAACACAACTCTCACTTCAAACAAAATCAGAACACACCATGCAGCACGAACACGAAGACCAGAAAACCAAGAAGACAGGAAACGAAAAACCCTAAACTAGTGAAAAACCCTAGGCCATGCTTCTAACGAAATCAAATAGAGTTCTTGTTTAATCTAGGTTTCTGCCTAACCAGAAGGACCGATAAAACAATAGATCTGTCCAACCTGATCGAAAACACAGATTCGGACGGTAATTAAGAAGAAACGAAAGCAAAAACCCTAGTTTTAATTCGATTTCTAGTGCTAACAAGTTCAAAATAGAGAGCTGATAAATCAAATCTCTAATAATCAGACTGTTATACAACAGATCACGAAGAAGAAACTTTTTTTTTGGGTAAAGGGTTACCCCGGTGATTCTATTAAAATTCAACCGCAATTAAGTACAAGTAGTGAGGATGTGTTCCACACTAGTTCATATATAGGACATGCCCCATATATGTATGACACAGCAAAACAAAGTAACTATGACACCCCATAATCAAGCCTACTATACATCATGAAAGAGATCTAGTAGACAAAACAATGCAAAAACAAAAACAAAATCCTCAACCTCCATCATCAAAGATAAAGCTGCCACAAATCGGCAACCCCTTCAAACAAACCAAAAATAGCCTATCCATTTGAGAATTTTGTGGAAGAGGTGCTTGCCCCTGCTTTCGAAGAAAAAGGATGAGTACCCGCTGTCATAAATTCACTAGTTTCATTGTAGACTTCAACGACCTCTTCTTCATCCGAATCCTGCCTGTCACTCGACTGTTTCTCCTTCTTCTCTATACGACCCACAGTACTACCTCCCTGACAACCATCATCATCCTTAAGAGCATCAAAGGGGTTTGACGTTGATACCTGATTGTTCATCGGCTTCTTCAAGGACGAAATTGGTTTAGGGTTTACAACTGGTCTGTACACTACCTTAGGCTTCTGATTTTTCATGTGAAGCCCTTGGTTAGTAGATTTCTTCTTCTTTGCACCCACAACCTGAAAGTCATCAATTTTCTTTCCAGAATCCCCACTCGAAACGACCTGAGGGCTCTTTGGACACGAGTTATCCTCATGGCCAAACACGCAACAAGATGAGCACCTTAAAGGCTCCCAATCATATTCGATTTTAACCTCCACCATTGAGTGACCATTACCCTCTAAAGATGGGATTGCAACTGTAACACTCCTCTTTAATTCAGCCCCGGCTTGAATTTCAATGAGAGCTCTAGCATAACTGCTTCTTCCCCATGACTCAGCACACATTGTAGTAGTGTACGAATCTAGCATCTTAGGCACCCCTATCTTAGAAGCGAGCAAGCTAAGACCATCCTCAGTATATGCTGCTAACGGCACTTCATGCATCTTAACCCAAACTGGGATAGCCTTTATATCTTCCTTTTCCAACTTGACAGAGGCCGACCACTCCTTCAAGATTATCGAAACATTTCTAATCATCCAAGGTCCATCCTCCACCAATTTATCCATCCCTTCCTTTGTTTTGAATTTAAAGAAAAAGAACCCGTTTGCATTCATCATTAGTCTCGAGAGACCATATTTAACCCAGTTGTTCTTTGCAAAATAATCCACCACAGGAAAAGCCAGCCGTTTGCCCAGAAAATATCCATACAACGTGTTAGCATACTTGTCAGAGACTTGCTTGACCGAAGACAATGGAATAACAACATCAGCACCATCAACCGACTCGCTAGATTCCATCATCCGAAAATTAACCTTTACCTTCTCCTTTGCGGTGTTCACAACGCTAGCAAAAGATAAAGGTTCCGCAACCCCAGATGATCTTGAGTTCGAGTTACCAGCCAATGGAGTCACCAAATTCACTCCATGAACACCCGTTGTTGGCGAGAATGGTTTATCCAACTGAACCGTAGCAGTGACCTTAGTGAGTTCATCAATGATGTTGATGCCACGTTTTGGCTGTATATTGTTCCCATCAACATCAAGAATTCGATCCGCAATTTCCTTAAAAGACAGTGATGGCCTTCCACCAGGTTTCATGCGTTCATCCATTAAACTGAAACCTAGCAGCCAGAATTTCGTTCAAGATAGAAGCCGCCTGAATAACCCTAGTAGCCGCAACCACCAAAATAATTCGTCAACAATCAGAATCAATGAGTAATCAGCCGCAAATCCGTAATCAGCCGCCAAACCCTAGTTCGCAAACCAGAAATCAGTGCCGACAACAAACCCTAATCCGGCCAACAATCAGAATAATCAGCCGCAAATCCGTAATCAGCCGCCAAACCCTAGTTCGCAAACCAGAAACTAGCGCCGACCACAAACCCTAATCCGATTACACTTTGAAATAGGCGGCCACAAATCAAAAAACTCGAATCTGATCAAAAGAAAGACAATCAGAGCCGAAACCCTAATTAGCCGCACCTCCACAATCAGAAATCAAGTAAAAACGGAACCCTAAAGTAAAACTCGAATCTGATTTCAATTGATAATCTTCTAAGGGTCAATTAGAGAACCCTAAGATGGTTACCAAGATCGATCAAAACTAGTAGAATCAATAAACTGTACCCAAGTCGCCATGCTAGGAGAGATCATTAGGGTTTCTGGCTTCAACTCTTTTACACTCTTCTAAGTTAAAACTTTGTAAATTATCCAATGCAATACTTAACCTCCTTTTCCAAGAAAGTGGTTCCAATTTGAAGTTTTTCCAATGAAATAGATTGTACCTTTTGTAGTTGGGTTCCTCCCCGTTGTCTCTCCCCAGTGTTAGTCTTCTCTGGTTCTGCCTCTATGTAGCCTTTTAGGAAAGGTGTTTTAGTTCAATATCATAGTTGGATTGTTCTCCCTTGCTTGCATTCAAGCTATCTTTCATTCTATGTAGTCTTTCGTTCATTCGTTTGGCTATTGTGCCGTGCCGTGGGCAGACCTTCACTATGGATCTAAGCCCGTCAAACAGTCGCTAGAATGAATAACAACAGAGATCGGACTCTTTGAGAAAGTCGACCCATACGGTTATTACCCGCGCCTTATGTTAGGCTCTAGAGCGAGAAAGGTGCTGCTAAGGTATGATATATTCTATATAGCATATCGTAGGCCTTACCGAGGGAATTGATTGATCTTCCACAAGCTATCTTCCTACTTGGATCAACTCTATCTCGTTTACTTAGATTGATTGCTCTTTGAGCTTTCTACTTTAGTTCATCATTTTCTTTGCAACTCTCTTGAAAAATCTTCTCTTGTTATCGGTTGACCTTCAAGACTTGCTTACGATAGGAGGGAGTCGAAAGGCTATTCCGTGAAAGATAAAAAAGAAATTCCATTCCAAATAGATCAAGCCGAGGTAGTAGACCAAATCGTCTATCAACGTCCTCCACTTACTCTACTAGGTTGGCGAAAGCCTTGTTACGAACTATTGACCGAAGAGCCTTACTACCAGAGCTAGCGGAAGAGCTCAGCTCCTACTAGAAGCTGATGAAGGTGATTCGCCTCAACTACGGGATGAACGCCGGGTAGAGCTCCTCTTCCGTATCTGCATCTTCCTCATATGTAGTTTCTATGCCTTCTGAAAGGCCTATTCTTGATCCCCGAGAGGCTATAAATAAGGTACAATCGGATATATAGGACATATAAAAGAAGTCCAGAAAGGAGGGAACTCAAACGAAGATACCTGCGAATGGTACTGTTACTTTTAAGCCTAGGGCTAATAGCAAGACAAAGAGATTCATGACGTGGAGAGATGTGCTAGACTTTCATTTTATCCTAATTCCCCTATCCTCTTTCTAATTCCAGTTACCATCAGATTGAATGACCAGCAGATGATAGCAAGGCTAAACAGATTCGAGATTCTCGATCAGATGAGCGAACAACAGAGCTCAGAGCGAGAGAAAGGTGAGGGCCGAAGAAGGCATTAACTTGAAAGAGACTTACCTGTAAGTAATATCTAGTAAACTACCTTATGTGTGATGTGATGCAAGGTTTTCTTACTCCGCGTCTGCTGCCATTGACTCTTTTTGAGTAAGATCAGTAGGCGAGAAGCTCACATCCCGCTCCATAGAAGGAAAAGAGTCATCTTATCTCCCTAGAAGGGAGAAATGCTTTAAATAGCAATCTTTCGTACCGCATTCAATAGACTTCCCTTGTGAGATGGGAAAGCTTAATGGAGTGACCAAGCCAAGACCTTAGACGAAGAGAGTGTCCAGGCCAAATTGGAAGAAACATGGGCTTCAGAAAACTATGATGAATTCAAATGGTTTCTTTTTCTTCAAGTTTGAAGATAGAAAGGGTATGGATACTGTTCTTGAAGGGGGACCTTGGATGATCCGTAACAAACCTATGTTTCTCAACATTTGGTCTCCTACAAACATCCTTAAAAAAGAAGAGTTTAAAAAGGTTGCAGTTTGGGTTAAATTGCATGATGTTCCGCTAGTGGCTTATTCTGATGATGGTTTAAGCATGTTGGCTTCAAAAATTGGATCCCCTGTGCGCCTGGATTCGTATACTAGTGATATGTGTACTGAGGCTTGGGGAAGGAGCAGCTATGCTAGGGCTCTCATTGAAATATCGCTGATCATGAGTTGAAAGAGGCTCTAACCATGGCTATTCCTGAATTGGTTGGGAACAAATATGTTACTGGGACTATTCGGGTGGAGTATGAATGGGAACCTCCGAGATGTGCCCACTGCTGTGTATTTGGGCATGCTTCTGGGGAGTGTCCAAAATGCATTCGATCGATAGTGAAACCTCCTACAAACAATTCGAATGTAGATGAGGATGGTTATACTGAAGTCAAGACAAAGAAGAATGGAAAGAAGAGCTGTTTTCAGGTTAATAATCAAAAGCCCAAGTTTGAATATAGACCTGTGGATAAAAAGAAAAAGGCAGTGAGTTCTTCCTACGTGAGTGCACGGAGCAATAGTTCGGTTAAAACACATAATTCGTTTAGTGCTCTTGGGTGTCACACCCCGACCGCGTAAAACAACAAATCGCGGCGGAAACATCGGGGCGTGTTGCGACAGAATTAATTGTTTCAAATCCATGGCAAACAAAGTTGTATTTTATTTATAAACAAAGGTGTTACATTGTTTCAAACAGGAAATTTAAGAGTTCAGAACATAATTAAACATAGTCTATCTTCTTTTAAAGTCTCTAAGGCACAGGTCCGCCCTAGTATCATGATCAACATCCTATGGAAAAGCTCCTGAAAACACATGTGAAAATAGGTACGTCAGCATAAAAATGCCTGTGAGATACATAGGTTTGTGAAAATAAGATTCATGACTTGTGTTTGAGAAAATATTTCGTCATGAACCTTGTAATTTGATTTGTTTTGTAAATCACTTGAAAAACGATAAGATCAGATGATATGTATAAATAAGAGAATAGTGTATGGTTAAATGAATAACCATTGTAAACTGAGTTTGTATAAGATAAGTTGTTTGTAAAACAATGTATTGTGAAAAGTATGTTATTTGTATAAAATGTTATATGTATCAAACTGAAATGATTCAAATAACGCTACGATATATATTACCATACAAACACTTATATATAGGAAGTACCAGCGGCGTATCCACCATGCTTGTATCGTATTACATACGCATCGTTACTTAATCAATTAATCAAACCAAACCAAACAATGTAAGATGTCTCTGTTTAAACCAATAGTCAAAAGTCCTTGTATAAATCATGTCAAATGTTTATAAGTCCAAAAGTAGTCAAGTAATGTGTAACAAATGTTATGTATGGTAAGTAAAATAAGACTACTTAAACCATAAGTAAAAATGTACAAAACAAAGTATTTTGAATATATCAAAAAGTTATGTTTTGTAAAGTGATGCATGATACATTGATACAAACATTTATGTGGTAAGTTAACGCATACATTCAAGCCTTGAGACAGTCGGATAACCCTTTCAGTCAAGGTTATCAAAAGAATTGTATTCGGATTCAGTCATTCCTTACATCCAAACAAACCCGGGATGTCAGGAATGGGATTTGTCAAGTCCTATGGTACCACTACTTACTCCCGAGCGGCGTAGCAAATGTTAATGAACGTAATAAAGACCCGTTTGTGCAAACCAAATGTCATAGTAGTTGTATACATGTCATATGAAAACAATGTACTAAGTATGCTAAGTTAACATACAAAGTAGAAAAGTCTTGTAAATCAATGTGCTAGCATGTTATCAGTCAACATACATGGCAGAAATGTAATGTAAAACAATGTACTAAGTATGCACACAATGGTCATACATAGCATGAAATGTCATGAAATCATGTACTATAATGTACTAACAAACATAGCATGTATATGATGTGAAAACAGGAAAGCATGAAAGTAACAAGTAGGCACATGTGTTCCACCCCAAAACAGTTTATAAAACAGTAAAAGAGGGGTCTATGTACTCACTTGAGATTGCTCAGTTGTATAAAGATAACCACCAAGTAACGCTAGAGATCTCGGAATCAAACGGCACCTAGTATAGGTAACTATGTTAATAACCGGACCTTAATCGGATGATTGGATAGCATTAGGGTTTGTAAACCAAATGAGTGTAGGAACTCACGTGATATGGTTTAACAAAGCCTACATGCTAAATGAAACTTAACCTAAGTCTTATTGACCCATTATGATCCGTTTAGGTAGCTTATGCTACTTTAACGTATCGTGCGCGTGAAACGCGTTCGGACCGCCTAACTAGTCCTATGACAGTATTATATGCCTAAACATGTTACAAAATCAGTTACGTGACAAAAGTTTAGGTTACATATGCTTAATTACCAATTATACATGAAAATGGTATACTGGTAATTTACCTAAGGCATATAAACTACCTATCATACAACTACTTAAACGATGTGACCATAGGGTATAACCTCGGAAGGTTATTCCCTACCTACTATGGTCACCTAATGTGTTTGGTCAGATCCTAATGATCGACCAAATGGGTCGGGTTCGAGGTATAAGCGATTTATTAGATCGCTTACCCTACGACCCTAGACAACGTGGTAATCAGTAGGCATAGTCCCAAAGGACTATGACCAACGTGATTACACTCACGTTGCGAAGTTCTAACGAACTTCGCATTGACCATTACTGGTCAACGCTGAAAGTCAAACAAAGTTTGACTTTCTGACTCGAAAAGCAGTAAATAATAAGGAAAAGAACGAAAGAATACTTACGAAGGGTCCCCGAATGCTAACCCAGATTAAAATAGCTCAGGTATGAAACGAAGGTTCCAACTTAGAGCTTCCTTAATCAGATTTGTGGGTTTTTGTGTTGAGTATGGATGGGTATTTATAGTAAATGCACCACCGTTAGGATCGTTTATCGGGAAACGTGCCTTGATCTCACCCGTACAAGTGTCGGAAGCTTATGGTGGCTCATTTGGTCACTCTCCATAAGATATCAACACTTGGCATTGGGATTAGGAGTGGTTTGCAGCTGTTAACAGCTGTTTAAACATTGCACCTGGTCTGGAGACCCCTAGCGCACCGCTACGCTTAAAGTGTAGCGCACCGCTAGGCACTATTTCGGCAGAATTACACTTTTGGTCCCTGAACTGTATTTAGGCCATTTTCGACACATTTAAGGCCCGTTAACCCCATTTCAAAGCTCTAAAATGAAGTTAAAGTATAGGGAACTTAAAATGTGTTCAAAAATATGTCGGATGTCGGTTCGTTTGGCCGTACGAACGCGATGTTCGCTTAATTACGACGAAATGCGCATAAGCGCGAAAAACGATCCAAATGACGCGACGAATGGATTTTTCTTAAAGCGAACACTAAAATATAATATAGTCATGTTCACATAAATTTTTGGGTGTCCAGATGTATTCAGAACGTAAGTTATGCGCGAAAATGCAAACTTGTGCACTTTTTGACACTTTTAGTCCCTGAATGATCCAAAAGTTTATTTTAGCACACCGAACCCCTCAAAGCCTATTTCTAAGCTATGTAAAGGATATTTAAGGTGTGTTTAACTTATGGTTATGTTCCGGAATGTTCGTTACAGTTCAAATTGACATACTTTCGCAGTTTGTCATATTTAGTCCCTGTAAGCGAATTAACTTGTTTTTGCCATACCAAAGCCTTCAAAACTTATTTCTAAGTTATGTAAAGGTTATTTAAGGTATGTTGAGTATATGTTGATGTTCCGGAGTATTTCTCGCATTAAACTGAGTACGTTTACGCACTAGTTTGCGTATAACTCTCCAGAAAGTGATGTAGAGTTTGAAATTGAACAAAAGTCAAAACATGAAAAATGTAAAACATAACAAAACAAACATTGTGATCAAATAACATTGTTTTATTGATAACAGAACTGTTCATAGTGATTACAAGCACAGTTGTTACAGTCTCCCCTACTTGTGGAAATTTCGTCCCGAAATTTATTTAGAGGAAACTCGAGGAAAAAGATGTGGATATTTCGCTTTCATTTGATCTTCGCGTTCCCAAGTAAACTCAGGTCCACGTTTAGCTTCCCAGCGAACTTTGACCAAAGGAATGCGCTTGCGTTTAAGCCACTTGACTTCACGTTCCATGATTTCCACTGGTTTCTCAACAAATTTCAGTGTTTTGCCAACACGAATTTCGTCAAGCGGTATGGAGTAGTTCTCATCAGCTGTACACTTCTTGAGATTGGACACGTGAAAAGTTGGATGAACATTTCCAAGTTCAGGAGGTAACTCAAGTCTGTAGGCTACCTTTCCGATTCTTTCGACGATCTTGAATGGTCCAACGTATCTAGGTGCAAGTTTTCCTTTCTTTCCAAATCTGATCACACCTTTCCAAGGTGAGACCTTAAGTAATACTCGATCACCGACTTGAAATTCCAAGGCTTTACGTTTTGGATCCGCGTAAATCTTCTGACGGCTTCTAGCTGCCTGAAGGTTATCACGAACTTTCTTGACCTTGTCAGTTGTCTCTAAAATGAGGGCAGGTCCAGTAAGTTGAGCCTCGCCAATCTCATTCCAGCAGACTGGTGAACGACATTTTCGACCATAGAGAGCCTCGAAAGGAGCCATTCCGATGCTAGTGTGATAACTGTTGTTGTAGGAGAATTCAATCAATTTAAGATGTGAATCCCAGCTACCACCAAAATCGATCACACAAGCTCTTAGCATATCCTCCAGAGTCTGGATTGTTCTCTCAGATTGACCATCCGTTTGCGGATGATAAGCTGTGCTTAGATTAAGTTGGGTTCCCATAGCAGATTGCATGGTTCTCCAAAAATGAGAAGTGAAACGAGCATCTCTGTCAGAAATGATGTTCAAAGGAACACCATGTCGAGCCACAATTTCATCTACATAGATTTGAGCAAGTCTGTCAGTAGGAAAATCCTCGCGGATTGGCAAGAAATGTGCTGACTTTGTAAGACGATCAACGACTACCCAGATGGCATCATGACCTTTCTTTGTGCGCGGGAGTTTGGTAACAAGATCCATAGTAATGTTTTCCCATTTCCAAACTGGGATCTCTGGTTGTTCCAATAAACCCGAAGGACGCTGATGTTCAGCCTTAACCTTAAGACAAGTAAGGCATTTTGATAAGTATAAGGCAATGTCTTTCTTCATACCAGGCCACCAATAGTGAATACGAAGATCCTTATACATTTTATCTGAGCCCGGATGAATAGAATAACGAGACTTATGGGCTTCATCCATAAGCAAGGTACGAAGATCATCCTGGCTTGGGACCCACAAACGGTCCATGAAGTAATATGATCCATTGTCCTTCAGTTCGAGAGCAGGTGTTATGTGATAAGGAAACTCCTTATCCATCAAACCTTGTGAAACACAAGATTGTTGAGCCTGAGAAATGCGGGCTTGAATATCAGATCGAGCTTGAATAACAGATTGAACACGTACACAATGAAGCTTAGTACGTTCCTTGCGACTCAATGCATCAGCTACGACATTCGCCTTACCAGGATGGTAGCGAATTTCGCAGTCATAGTCGTTTAAAAGCTCAACCCAACGTCGCTGTCTCATGTTGAGTTCTTTCTGGTTGAAGATATGCTGAAGACTTTTGTGGTCAGTGAAAACCACACATTTTGTACCGTACAAATAGTGTCTCCAGATCTTGAGAGCAAAGACAACTGCACCCAACTCAAGATCATGAGTGGTGTAGTTCTTCTCATGTATCTTCAATTGCCTCGATGCATAGGCTATGACTTTGCTCCTTTGCATAAGAACACAGCCAAGACCCAATTTCGATGCATCACAATACACGACAAAATCATCATCACCCTCAGGCAATGATAGGACAGGCGCATCGCAAAGTTTCTGCTTCAGGTGTTGAAAAGCTTCCTCTTGTTTGAATCCCCAGTAAAAGGGCATTTTCTTCTGAGTTAGAGCAGTTAGAGGAACTGCAATCTTAGAGAAGTTTTCAATGAAGCGGCGATAATAACCCGCTAGACCAAGAAATGAACGAACTTCAGTAGGAGTAGAAGGTGTATCCCAATCCTTAATCGCACTGATCTTGGAGGGATCTACATGAACACCTCGTTCGTTGATAATGTGTCCCAAAAATTGAACTTCTTTAAGCCAAAATTCGCACTTGGAGAATTTGGCGAAAAGTTGCTCTTTCTTTAGGAGTTCAAGAGTAAGACGAAGATGCTGCTCGTGATCAGCTCGCGTCTTAGAGTAAATCAAGATATCGTCAATAAAAACAATGACGAACTGATCCAAATAAGGTTTGCAGACCCTATTCATTAAGTCCATGAAAACAGCAGGAGCATTAGTCACACCGAATGGCATGACTGTGAACTCATAGTGCCCATACCGAGTACGGAACGCTGTCTTAGGAATATCTTCTTCATGCACCCGAAGTTGATGATATCCGGAACGTAGATCAATCTTCGAGAAATAAGAAGCGCCTTGTAACTGATCAAAGAGATCATCGATGCGAGGTAGGGGATATCGATTCTTGATGGTAAGCTTGTTAAGCTCACGATAATCGATACACATCCTAAAGGATCCATCCTTCTTCTTAACAAAAAGAACGGGAGCACCCCAAGGTGAAAAGCTAGGACGGATAAAACCTTTATCAGAGAGCTCCTGAAGCTGTTTAGACAACTCTTGCATCTCAGATGGTGCAAGACGATATGGAGCTCTGGCAACGGGATTTGCACCAGGTACGAGATCAATGCGGAACTCGACTTGGCGTGCTGGAGGTAGACCAGGTAAATCTTCAGGGAATACTTCAGAATAATCCCGAACGACAGGAATATCTGAAATAGACTTACCCTTGCCTTTATCTTCTGTAACATGTGCTAAGAAAGCCACATAGTTCTTCCGCAGATACTTCCGAGCTTTAAAGCAAGACATGAGTTTGAGACCAACGGTAGGCTTCTCACCTTGAACCTGCAGAATCTCGCCTGTCGAAAGTGGCACACGAACAATCTTCTCAGAACAAACTATCTCTGCGTGATGCTTAGATAACCAATCCATACCCACAATGACGTCGAAGCTTCCAAGTTGCATAGGCGTGAGATCGATAGGAAAAAGATGATCGTTAAGGTTCAACTGGCAGTTGCGTAGAACAGAATTAAGAATAATGGGTTCACCACTAGCAACCTCTACTGTCAAAGATTTACTTAGTTTCGTTCTAGACACGCGAAGCATCGGCTCAAAAGACAATGACACAAAACTCTTATCGGCACCCGAATCAAAGAGAACAGATGCAGGCTGATTATTAATAAAGAACGTACCGTTCACCACGTTATCATCCGCCTGCGCCTCTTGGGCATTCATGTTAAAAACTCGGCCTCGAGCCGGAGCCTGATTCTGATTCTGGTTCTGGTTGACTAGCCTTGGGCACCGGTTCCTGTAGTGGGTCAGATCCCCACAATTGTAGCACGAACCAGGAGGAAAATGAGGTCGTGCAGCTTGGCCCTGTTGCGGGGCAGGAGGCTGAGCAACCTGTTGAGCTTGGTTACGAACTGCCTGGTTCTGATTGACAGGAATGCGGCAGTCGACAGCAAGATGACCAGATCTTCCGCAGTTGGTGCACTGACGACACTGGAGATGTGGTTGGTGATGGCCGTTACACCTGTTGCACAAAGGTGCATTGCCAAAATAAGTCTTCTTGGCAGGTGGTTGCGCAGGCTGATTTGGTGCAGCTTGAGCCTGTGCAGTAACAGCAAAATTTTGGGCACCCTTTCGTTTCCTTGATTTCTTTGATGCTTCACCTTCCTTACCCTTACCCTTATTCTTGTTTTTCTCAGAATTAGTCTCCTTCTTTTTATCACCCTTGCGGGTGAGTTTACCCTTCCTGACTAGAGTCTCAGTGAGGGTAGCAGACAACTCGATGGCTTGGCGAAGGGTAGTAGGATTAACACCAGTCAAAATCTCCAGAATAGAATCGGGTAGCCCATCAATATACCTCTCGATCGCTTTATCCGGAGGGGTAACCATGGTGGGACACAATAGACTGAGTTCTTCAAAACGATCCGTGTATGCACGGTGTTCAGCCCCATCTTGCTTTAAGCCATCAAACTCTCGTTCCAAAACTCGAATTTCATGACGGGGACAAAACTCCTTCATCATGAGAGCCCGAAGCTCTTCCCATGTCTGTGCCAACGCCACTTCGGCACCCCTATCGCGCTTAATACCATTCCACCAGGTAAGCGCTCGCTTCTCAAACACGCTTGAAGCAAATTCAACCCTACGCGCATTCTGACACTGCACGTGTAAGAATGTGCTCTCGATACTTTCAAACCACCGTAGGAGCGCAGTTGCTCCTTGCGACCCAGAAAACTTAAGCGGCTTCGCAGAATTGAAATTCTTGAAATTACAGTGTGCGTTATTGTTGTTGTTATTGCCGTTGTTGTTAAATATATCGTGGACTTGAGTTACAACCCCGGGAAGTACAGCAGCCACTTGTTGAGAAACCAGGGCTGCGATCTCTTCAATAGTAAAAGTTCGAGGATCGCGTCGAGGAGGCATTCTAAAAGAGGAAAACATGAAAGAAAGCGAGTGAGATGATTGGATGAAAAGAATGAGATGAAACGAAATCAACAAGAGCAAAGATGGTGGTCATTCGTCCGTATCACAGAGCAAACAAACAACACACAGTGACTAATCAAAGTAAATGGGTCAAAAATAATGTATAATGAAGACATGCTCGCCTATAAGTGAACACTCATCCCAAGAATTCCCAGGTAAGCACAACTGGTCTCGCGTCTGATGAGATGTATACGAAGTGCTTGCCTAGACAGAAAACCCAGAATACAGGCATTCACCCTTCCAGTTTGCACATGTTCACATTATTTAAAACCCAAAACGTTTGACGGGATTTTGAAAATTTGAAGGCACAAGGCCAAAACCAAACTGAAAAGGGTTCAAAACCATATAAAAGAGAGTTCAAAACCTTACAATAGAGGGTTCAAAACCTTGTAATAATTTATTCAAAAACAGATGATTGTTTTTCAAAAATCGTTTCGGAAAAATTTTGGTTCCTTGTTTTGATAATCACCTAAGGATAGGTGATGTAAATGTTTTAAGATCTAAACACAACTAATTTGTGTTAGGGTCCTAGAAAAGTTATAGTCTAGGTCAAAGCATTACTAATAACCTAATTCCCTATAACCATTGGCTCTGATACCAACTCTTCTGTCACACCCCGACCGCGTAAAACAACAAATCGCGGCGGAAACATCGGGGCGTGTTGCGACAGAATTAATTGTTTCAAATCCATGGCAAACAAAGTTGTATTTTATTTATAAACAAAGGTGTTACATTGTTTCAAACAGGAAATTTAAGAGTTCAGAACATAATTAAACATAGTCTATCTTCTTTTAAAGTCTCTAAGGCACAGGTCCGCCCTAGTATCATGATCAACATCCTATGGAAAAGCTCCTGAAAACACATGTGAAAATAGGTACGTCAGCATAAAAATGCCTGTGAGATACATAGGTTTGTGAAAATAAGATTCATGACTTGTGTTTGAGAAAATATTTCGTCATGAACCTTGTAATTTGATTTGTTTTGTAAATCACTTGAAAAACGATAAGATCAGATGATATGTATAAATAAGAGAATAGTGTATGGTTAAATGAATAACCATTGTAAACTGAGTTTGTATAAGATAAGTTGTTTGTAAAACAATGTATTGTGAAAAGTATGTTATTTGTATAAAATGTTATATGTATCAAACTGAAATGATTCAAATAACGCTACGATATATATTACCATACAAACACTTATATATAGGAAGTACCAGCGGCGTATCCACCATGCTTGTATCGTATTACATACGCATCGTTACTTAATCAATTAATCAAACCAAACCAAACAATGTAAGATGTCTCTGTTTAAACCAATAGTCAAAAGTCCTTGTATAAATCATGTCAAATGTTTATAAGTCCAAAAGTAGTCAAGTAATGTGTAACAAATGTTATGTATGGTAAGTAAAATAAGACTACTTAAACCATAAGTAAAAATGTACAAAACAAAGTATTTTGAATATATCAAAAAGTTATGTTTTGTAAAGTGATGCATGATACATTGATACAAACATTTATGTGGTAAGTTAACGCATACATTCAAGCCTTGAGACAGTCGGATAACCCTTTCAGTCAAGGTTATCAAAAGAATTGTATTCGGATTCAGTCATTCCTTACATCCAAACAAACCCGGGATGTCAGGAATGGGATTTGTCAAGTCCTATGGTACCACTACTTACTCCCGAGCGGCGTAGCAAATGTTAATGAACGTAATAAAGACCCGTTTGTGCAAACCAAATGTCATAGTAGTTGTATACATGTCATATGAAAACAATGTACTAAGTATGCTAAGTTAACATACAAAGTAGAAAAGTCTTGTAAATCAATGTGCTAGCATGTTATCAGTCAACATACATGGCAGAAATGTAATGTAAAACAATGTACTAAGTATGCACACAATGGTCATACATAGCATGAAATGTCATGAAATCATGTACTATAATGTACTAACAAACATAGCATGTATATGATGTGAAAACAGGAAAGCATGAAAGTAACAAGTAGGCACATGTGTTCCACCCCAAAACAGTTTATAAAACAGTAAAAGAGGGGTCTATGTACTCACTTGAGATTGCTCAGTTGTATAAAGATAACCACCAAGTAACGCTAGAGATCTCGGAATCAAACGGCACCTAGTATAGGTAACTATGTTAATAACCGGACCTTAATCGGATGATTGGATAGCATTAGGGTTTGTAAACCAAATGAGTGTAGGAACTCACGTGATATGGTTTAACAAAGCCTACATGCTAAATGAAACTTAACCTAAGTCTTATTGACCCATTATGATCCGTTTAGGTAGCTTATGCTACTTTAACGTATCGTGCGCGTGAAACGCGTTCGGACCGCCTAACTAGTCCTATGACAGTATTATATGCCTAAACATGTTACAAAATCAGTTACGTGACAAAAGTTTAGGTTACATATGCTTAATTACCAATTATACATGAAAATGGTATACTGGTAATTTACCTAAGGCATATAAACTACCTATCATACAACTACTTAAACGATGTGACCATAGGGTATAACCTCGGAAGGTTATTCCCTACCTACTATGGTCACCTAATGTGTTTGGTCAGATCCTAATGATCGACCAAATGGGTCGGGTTCGAGGTATAAGCGATTTATTAGATCGCTTACCCTACGACCCTAGACAACGTGGTAATCAGTAGGCATAGTCCCAAAGGACTATGACCAACGTGATTACACTCACGTTGCGAAGTTCTAACGAACTTCGCATTGACCATTACTGGTCAACGCTGAAAGTCAAACAAAGTTTGACTTTCTGACTCGAAAAGCAGTAAATAATAAGGAAAAGAACGAAAGAATACTTACGAAGGGTCCCCGAATGCTAACCCAGATTAAAATAGCTCAGGTATGAAACGAAGGTTCCAACTTAGAGCTTCCTTAATCAGATTTGTGGGTTTTTGTGTTGAGTATGGATGGGTATTTATAGTAAATGCACCACCGTTAGGATCGTTTATCGGGAAACGTGCCTTGATCTCACCCGTACAAGTGTCGGAAGCTTATGGTGGCTCATTTGGTCACTCTCCATAAGATATCAACACTTGGCATTGGGATTAGGAGTGGTTTGCAGCTGTTAACAGCTGTTTAAACATTGCACCTGGTCTGGAGACCCCTAGCGCACCGCTACGCTTAAAGTGTAGCGCACCGCTAGGCACTATTTCGGCAGAATTACACTTTTGGTCCCTGAACTGTATTTAGGCCATTTTCGACACATTTAAGGCCCGTTAACCCCATTTCAAAGCTCTAAAATGAAGTTAAAGTATAGGGAACTTAAAATGTGTTCAAAAATATGTCGGATGTCGGTTCGTTTGGCCGTACGAACGCGATGTTCGCTTAATTACGACGAAATGCGCATAAGCGCGAAAAACGATCCAAATGACGCGACGAATGGATTTTTCTTAAAGCGAACACTAAAATATAATATAGTCATGTTCACATAAATTTTTGGGTGTCCAGATGTATTCAGAACGTAAGTTATGCGCGAAAATGCAAACTTGTGCACTTTTTGACACTTTTAGTCCCTGAATGATCCAAAAGTTTATTTTAGCACACCGAACCCCTCAAAGCCTATTTCTAAGCTATGTAAAGGATATTTAAGGTGTGTTTAACTTATGGTTATGTTCCGGAATGTTCGTTACAGTTCAAATTGACATACTTTCGCAGTTTGTCATATTTAGTCCCTGTAAGCGAATTAACTTGTTTTTGCCATACCAAAGCCTTCAAAACTTATTTCTAAGTTATGTAAAGGTTATTTAAGGTATGTTGAGTATATGTTGATGTTCCGGAGTATTTCTCGCATTAAACTGAGTACGTTTACGCACTAGTTTGCGTATAACTCTCCAGAAAGTGATGTAGAGTTTGAAATTGAACAAAAGTCAAAACATGAAAAATGTAAAACATAACAAAACAAACATTGTGATCAAATAACATTGTTTTATTGATAACAGAACTGTTCATAGTGATTACAAGCACAGTTGTTACATTGGGTTTGTTGGGGGGAACGGGGGTTCCTTCCAGGGGAGATATAAGGGGGACGTGAACCAAATGAGGAGTCTGACGATGACGAGGTAGAGGTTGTATATGATGAAACGAATGAGTTTATGACTTCGGGTACACATCATACGTCTTCCAGTACTGGGGCAAGCACCTCTCACATAAAGTTGTCTAATGGATAGGTGGCTTCTGTTTCATGCTATGGGGCTGCCGGTTGGTAGCAATTTCATTTTTGATGATGACGGTTGACGTCGTTTGTTTTGATTTTTTTCGTTTGTCTACTAGTTAGTCATTATCATGATTGTAGTAGGCTAGTTTTAGGTGGTAACTTGGTTTGTTTTTTTTTTTTTTTTTGTTTACATATATGGGGCATGTCCTGTATATGAACTAGTGGGGAACTCATCCTCACTACTTGTACTTCATTGGCGGTTGTCTATAATAGAATCACCGGGGTAACCCTTTACCCAAAAAGAGAGTGTCCAGGCCAAGAAGTGAAATGAAAATGCCACTTAACACACTGACTTCGATTTTCTTTCCAATGCCACTTAACACACTGACTTCGATTTTCTTTCCAAGGTCTTGGGGGAAGTTGAATCTAGCTCTAGGGTAGGGAGGTCTTTTCTTAACAACATACCTAGTCGAGAGACTCCGTAACCTCTATTTCAAGCCAATGCCTTTCCATAGCTTTTTCGGTACTGTGTGTTGAACCGCTTGTTTGATTGTGTGGCTTTCGCCTCCGGATCTACTGTATCTTATCTTCATCTTATCTTCTTTCCAGGGTTTCGAGCACAAGCCCAACTTATTTAGCCTCTATCGTGCAAAAGGGACTCCACAGGTATCGTTACATTAATGCCTAAACGTAGGAAATCGGCTAAAAAGAGCAGCCGTTGGAACGCAATAAGCTAGCCTCACCCTCTAGACAAGCTACTCCGTTCCTCTCTCGCTGGTCGAGCTACTCCGTTCCTCTGATAGCCTTGTTTTTCTTTCCGGAGACAAGCCATTCAACAAGATAGTTAGGAAGTTTACATGCTGAGTGTTATACACGCAAGAAGGGATCGATCTTCTGACTCCAGACTTGCCATATCGACACCCAGCAGCATGAACTAAGTAAGAGTAGGGTTTTTTTTGAACAATTACTGTACACGGGCCGAATTCCCTGAAGAATTCACATGATGTGAGCTAAACTAAACCGGCTCGCTCACCTTCAAGTTCAAGAGTCGTAAGCCAAAACGGCAGCATCATCGTTGAAGGATTCGAGTATGCTGCTTAGCTTAAGGCTTTAACTTATATAATATATTATAATATATATAATATAATATAATTGATATGTGAAGAATAAGAATGAATGAAGGAGTTGCGTTCATGCGATAATTTGATTCATTCCTAGAGACCCTAGTTAAGAACTAAGGAGAGGAAAGTATTCAATCCTTAGGGATTGACTAACTTCATAGCAAGAATACGAATTAGGGCTCTTTAACAGCATCTCGTCTCCGACTAAGCTGATTAGCTGATTCAGTGCCTTTTTTGTGAGTGAAAGTGTGGGTAAAGAATCTTGAACTTGAACGTGAGCGAGACTCAAAACTAGGCAACAGCTTGCGTTGCCCGGGGTGAAAGACACCATAGACGAAGTGTTTACTGTAGCAGCTGTGGCACCCGAAGACATAGGAAAACTGACTCTTCATGTTTTTCTTTTTTTAATAGACGTCACCCACTAAAACGTCAACTAAATGAAAGCCTCTTCCGGCGCTTGTCCAAAAAAAGAAAAAAGCAACTCATAAACCCAAAAAGTTTAACCCATGTATATGTATCCTTACCTCATCTCTGGTTCAGGACCAACCATGCACTCACACGACTCTATTCTTAAGCTTGCAGTAGTGTCGTTGCTCTAGTAGTCTAACCATGCAGTAGCATACCAATGCAGATATCGGAGATGATACTCCATCCATCTTTCTTTCAAAAGTCTTTAAAACATGCAATCTGCATCGTCACCATAGCACCATAGAAAGTACGAATCCGGTCAATTTCAACTTCATTGAAGTTTGATGGACGTATACGCTCCATGATAAACGCCCTTACCATTCCATACTGCTCTGCAGTCAACACTCCCAAATCTGGAAATGCTAACCAAAACTTCAATGGTAAAGCCAGTCAGCGAAAACATTAAGAGATAATGGCGCTTCCAACGTTTAGATGCCGGAAGACCTTGACGTGAGTAGACCTTATAAGAGAAGATCCACCGCGTAACCTGTACGAACACAGCAAATTGACTCGCAGTTCCGAAAACAGGAAAGTGGAAACTCCAGAAGAGAAGAGAGAGTACGGAGAACCCGAAGGGACACAGGACTAAAGTAAAGTGTAACCTTATAGAATAGGCCATAAATCTTTTAGCAAATTCTAGAGCACTCACGTTAGGGACTTTTATGGACTGATCAGCACCCCTTTGGTCGACTTCTCTTGTCACAACAGCGTAAATGACCCCGATTTATTTGCTCTCGCGCTCAAACTTATTCTTGGTGAGCAATTGGAGGCGCTTATGTCTTTATCTTTAAAGGGAGGCCCTTTAGTAGGGGCGTACTCATTAGACTACTGAAAGGAATATGATGGCTTAATGCCCCAACTGTTATGTAGTTCTCTCTTATATAGAAATAGGTATCCTCGCCCTAGTAGTGCGGACTCTTTTCTGAGTACGTGGCTATCCCACTAGTAGGGACTTATTTGCCTGTAAGTAGAAGGCCTTTTCTATCTATTTATTCTATCTATTTAAGAAGAATCCCTTTCTAATTTAATTCTTTAATAGGATAGTACTTTTTTTATAGTTATTGCTATAGTTATCAGTCATTATCAGGTAGATCATCTTGGTATTTGATGCGCCCATTGATCAGATCAGGATATTTATCCAAAAATGAAGGAAACATTGTGGATATCGTCTTTTCTAATGTCGGGTTAGTAACCTCTGTAGGTTTCTTTTCATCTTCTATTTCATGAAATATATCTGTAATAAGCTTCCCGGAGAATCTCTTGACTAGTAAATCAAGGAACTCATCCCATCAGTGCCCTCTTGTTAGTGCTAGTCAGCTACCATCCTTGATATAGGTTGTTCTCCTGTGCTCCTGTAAGAAGTCCTTCCTATACCTGATGCGCTTTTTATCCTTTTTTTAGTTAATGCAAAGACCCAATTCGCCCGGGCTGGGATGGCTTCCGACCTAAGCGGGGTTGCACCGTAGGTACCCGCAGTCTCCAGAGTGTTAGTCTGCAGGCAGAGACTTGTCATCATCCCAACGTCATCAAAATGCCTTCAATCCAGTAGTATACTTATAGGTGTCTAGGTGTCCGGTCTTCGAAACCAGACCGCATTTAAAAGCCCGTCAACTAGCTAGCCTACCATAACACTTAGAAAGACGGTGACGAAAGTTGTCACAAATCAACCCTATTTCCTAGAGCAGATATAGTTAACCGAAGGGGTTGAGGGATTCTTACTTTAATCCGTCCCGCCATTCCTTACTTAGGAAGGAATATAGTAAGAGACGACTGCTTATCCATCATTTTTTATGAGTGAAACAACGAGCTCTATGACTATTTGTATTTTAGCCGAAGGCCTTTTGACTGTATAGTCTCTCGCTTGGACTCTTCTCAGGAATTGGATTCGAACCAATATGCTCCTTTCGGCGCGACTTCTCCTTTTAGTTGATCGTGAGTAGATCTGTCATCCCCCTCATTATAGTCCTCCTAGAATCAATAGCATTTCATCGGAATACATCCTGTCTTTTCACCTTAGTAGTCCTGTGCATAGTCAGTACTATAGCCCCAATCATGACTACTAATAAAATCAGACTAGGAACCAAAAACCAAACGGAATAGTAGGTATAAAGTAAATTGCCCAATGTTTCCAAATTAGTCCAACTTCGGATCATCAATGGGAGGTTCTCCTTTCTCTCTCAGAATGACGACCCTTAAATTATCGTAAAAATATTATTTTTCCAATAAGGGGCCTTCTCGTCTAAGAAAGATAGTTCCTCCTTGATAGCAGTATGACATTTTTTTAGGGTTGTAAGGGAAGAACGATCGAAAAGTCGAAACTTTCGAAAGCGCACTCACTCTTCTCAAAATCTCTTATCTTAAGAGAAGAAAGATCTACGCTACGAAAAGGAGCGAGCGGAGAGAGCATAAAGAGCTTACTTATAAGGTACGAGCTTAGAGCCTTGCGTCACTCTGGTATGCTAATCACTTCGTTGTACGAATCTGGAACGGTAGTCGCTTAGTGCGACAGCACTATGGGATGCAAAGAAGCATCGTCACCCTTCTTTAGTTGCTTCTACTTTTTCCTCGAGATTGGGTTGGTGTTCAGTGTACCGCTTGTGTAGCCTATGTGAAGCAAGCGGGTACAAGATCGAAAAGAATGCGTTGCGTGGAAATGAGATGTCCAAGATATTTAGAACGAGGGGAAGAATCGAAGAAGAATATAGAACATCAAATCGTGCGTGAATGAAAAGTCAAAAGATTATGACCATCATCAACACAAAAACAACGGCCAGTTTCCCAGCCGAAAGAATGGGAAAACAAATGTGCTAAGACCTGTAGTAAACCAGAGTCAAATGTATGAGGGTGCGAGTAAGAAGAGTCTTCGAATGTCGAATGATTTTATCAGAATCTCGATAGTGTTGTTAATGCTTCTTTTTTTCTACTTGGCATTTCTATTGATTGGCATTGATTTCAGTCTGGTTATTATGAAACTCCAATCCGTGCTTCTGGGGAAGTCTCTCCACTTCCTCTTTTGTCACTTGGGATGGATCCTTCGGGGGCCTCTGGCTCAGGATCAGGTGAGGGAAGAGGCTTCCAGTGGACCGATTTATTTGGAAGCAGTTCCACTGGAAGTTCCGAGACCAGCGTAGCACCGGACCCGACCTCTACCCATCCTGGTGAACCCGCGCGCCTATTGCTGAGGTTTATCTTCCCTTACAGGAAGACGGACAAAGGCGTCTGGAGCTCAGTCATCGTCTGAGCATCAATAATATCAGGCATCCCTTGCCCGATAGTCTTTTTGATGACATTATTGAAACCCAATTCCGAACGGAGCTTCAGATAGAGAAAGCGCTTCGTTCCGACAGGGTTCAAGAAGATGACTTTCTAGATAAAAGGCACCAGATTAGGGGGGTCCTATTCTATCCTAATGGTAGGGCATTCTCATTAGAGACCTACAAGGACCACCTTAATCAAATAGATACCTATGGGACCCTACCGTAGCCTGCCTTATAGAAGGCTTATGAGTGCGATTTATAACTTTGATTTAGACCTGGACTTTGCAAAAATAAAGAGGTAGGCAAGTCCATCGCGGGTACTACCCGACTTCTTTCGGTAGTAAGGCAAAGCACAGAACAATTTCATCGCTGACATGGTAAGGTTCAAAGTGAGCTCAGGTTAGCATCAATCCGGAGAAGATGATTATACAGTCAAGAGGATCGTACACGGTGGGTGTGTAAAAGCATGTAAGGAGTTAGACAGACTTGATTCAGCTTGAATGCAAGGTAACTGGTTAGATCCTGATCTGATTTCATATCTGATCTTTCCAGGACGTTGATACCTTTACAGGAACCTGATTAGGATGATCTAAAGCAATGACCTTCCATGCAAGCAAATTTGAAAAGCGATAGAAATCGTGGTCAACATTTTTCCAGTGCTTCTGTCACACCCCCAAAATCCACACGCGGAGTATCACCGCTTGGAGGCGTGACTGACCAGGATCAAGCCACCAATCATATTGAACATCACAAGTAATAAGTAAAATTCGACCCCACAGTATGAAAGGTGTTTCAAAACAAAAACATAGTTAAGTGTTTATCGGAAGCATAATTGTAAAACCCAATGTAAGTATCTAGTACGAGATAAAGTAATGTTTTTAACAAGACACACACTGCCATGTCCCACAACGACCGCGCCTCCCTGTGCAAGCTCCATGAGTACCTAACGACCTGCAAGGCATGTAACAGAGAGTCAACAACAAAGTTGAGCGAGTTCACAGTTGGTTGTTTAGTTATAGTATTCGTTTCGTAAAGCATATGTTCGTTTTGTAAACCATGTATCGTATTAATTCGTATCGTGGTCTCCCAGACATGTTTGCGAAGATTAATGGGGGCTTCCCATGTGTTACTAGACCGAGTGTATCGACTGCTATGAAAATGTAAGAGGTGCCCTAAGTCAATGTCTATCAGCATTGACCCTTTGCCCATAGTCCATTAGTACACGCCCGTTCGAACGACACGGTGTGAGGTTTGTTAAACCTAATAGCGCTATTAACTAATGACACGCTCTCCATAGGCCTCAGCGATTAAGTCGATATAATGAGGGACTTCAATGATAGAGGTTTGGTCCAGTGTGCATTCTTGGCATCCTACTCCCAGAGGATGGTTGTAATTACCGTTTAGTTCATTTACCCATTCCCAACCCTTGGGAATCCCATGCCTTGGAAAGAGTGTGAACTCACCTTGGTTTGCTCGGTATGCTAAAGTATGTGCTCACAAATAATCAGCCAAGTCCTAAAGTACGCACGTGCATATAATCAGTTTATATTCACGAAGTTCACGTATGATTACAATCACAATGGATATTGAAGTAGTGATCACCAAATAGCACAAAACACGTATTCAAGCTCATACAAGTCATGCTTAACACTTAACGGCAGTTAACTAACTTAGTTAACTCTTAACAGAATCTAATCAAGTTACTGTGCAGTTTACCCATTCGGCGAAACACCCCTGTTTCGCCGTGAATCCCTTTCGACGAAACACCCTGGTTTCGTCGTGATTACCCTTGACGAATCACCCTTGTTTCGTCGTGTTTACCCATGACGAAACACACCCGTTTCGTCATACCAGTTTCGTCATGAAATGCGTTTCGTCAACAATGTCAGTTACGTTACATAACTGATGATTACCCAGATTACCCAGAAACCCTAATTACCACTAAGCAGTTGATCGACAACATCTAATCCAATCATGATTCGCAAGTTATCAAAACATAGGTAGGTACATGACGGTAACACGTATTCGATCAATATTCAACAACATGATTTACATCCTCATACCAATCATGAACAATGGCATAAACAATTTAATTCATGAACATCAACTCTATCTATTTACTGGTTCATCAGCAAGCAATTCAAACCGCGACACTCAAACTTTAACCGATAATAGATCCTACTATAATCAATTTATCATCTAAACATGAACATAGGCATTACTTAGCATCGATCTCTAATGATTTCAATCAAACAGTTCACGACAATATAAATCAAATAATCACGCAAGGGTTAAACACTAACCGCGATGAATAGAAAGGTTGATTTGATCGGTTAAAGATGGCTCCGAGGCACACAGTTGCCGTCAACAGGGAGAGAGAGTTCTAGGGTTTCTTATTCTCAAAAATGTGACGAATGAAACACTAACACCCAATAAATTATACGCGTAACGTACTGGGCCGTTACTGGGCTTCGGCGAATCAATGGGCCGGCGAAACACACTTGTTTCATCGAGATGTGTGTGACGAAACACACTTGTTTCGTCGAGGTGACTTATGGCGAAACACTCCTGTTTCGTCGGAGTGGTTGATGGCGAAACACTTTGTTTCGTCGGGTAGTTCTATTCTTAAACAGTTTACAAGTTCATGTTCATGCAACCAAACACTTTACTTATATTATAACATCTAGGGAGAATGGGGGCGACTTTGGCGATTTCGTGAAAACCCTAGATCGTTCCTTCCATACCTGATCTTGACTGATTTTCTTTAGCATCTAAGGGGGTTTGATTTCTTCTCTGGTAAGGAATCCTTTAATCGTTCCTTATGTTCTAACTAATTGAAGTCAGATTAGGTTTTCGATTTTAGGGTTTTGTTCTCTTGTTCTTGGTTTTTTTTACGGGGTGTGAGCAACTGGTTTGCTTATTCATCACGGCTTTAGGGTTTCGGCAGTCCTACTCCATCTGTTGCGGTTTAATGTGCGATCAGATTGTACTTCTTCTGATCCAATCGTGTCTTAGGGTTATCATCAGGTGTTACGCAAACACCTGCTCAAACTTTTGCTATGGCTGTTGATAAGGATGAACAAACTGAGGATGATTCAAACGTTTTTGAGAGAAAGATCCGAAGTATTGATGGGAAACCATTTGAGCCAAGACAAACGTCACAAATTCCTACGGTTTCAGAAGTGGGTAATAAGAAGGTTCGGTTCATGTTACCGCTGAATGATACTGACTACGTTCTTGGTTGTTCTGATTCACCAGATGAGGATTATGCAGTGGTTTTTGATAAGCGAAAGGTATCATTTGTGCTCCCGCTAAATGATGTTAGTCCTGCTCGTGTGCGAAAGCAGGAACAGGGTGATAATGCTCGAGTCCAACAACATTTGTATGCTGATGTGGTACTAAACAAACAGGTAGAGTAGAGAGGTCCTACGCGGGTTGGTAATCCAAATCAGAATCAAAGTGAGGATGAAAGCGCTAGGAAGGCCAATGATGCGGCTAAGCAAGTTCCGAAAGTCAATTTTCGAATGCTAAACTCAGATGCCTCATTGGATGGTGTGGATGTAGTGCTACCGATTGATTATGTTCGCCAGGTTAACAACAGGTTAGCATATCCAGTTGTTGAATATTTCCTGGGGGGATAGAATTGCATATCCAGTTGTTGAATATTTTGTGAGAACAAATTGGAAGAAACATGGTCTTCTGAAAACGATGATGAATTCAAATGGGTTCTTTTTCTTCAAGTTTGAAGATAGAAAGGGAATGGACGCTGTTCTTGAACGGGGTCCTTGGATGATCCGTAACAAACCTATGTTTCTCAACATTTGGTCCCCTACAAACACCCTTAAAAAAAGAAGAGTCTAAAAGGGTTGCAGTTTGGGTGAAATTGCATGACGTCCCTCTAGTGGCGTATTCTGATGATGGTTTAAGCATGTTGGCTTCAAAAATTGGGTCTCCTGTGCGGCTGGATTCGTATACTATTGATATGTGTAATGAGGCTTGGGGACGGAGCAGCTATGCTAGGGCTCTCATTGAAATATCAGCTGATCAGGATTTGAAAGGCACTATAACCATGGCTATTCCTGAATTGGACGGAAACAAATATGTTACAGAGACTATTCGGGTGGAGTATGAATGGGAACCTCCGAGATGTGCTCACTGCTGTGTGTTTGGGCATGACTCTGAGGAATGCCCTAAACGTATTGGCTCAACATCCAATCCTCCTACTAACAGGCCAACAGTAGACGAGGATGGTTTCACTGAAGTTCAGGTTAAGAAGAGTGCAAAGAAGAATGGCTTTCAAGTTAATAACCAGAAGCCTAAATTTGAGTACAGACCGGTGGATAGGAAGAAAAAGGCCGTTGCTACTCAGCAGGTTTCTACTTCCCATAAAATTCAAACTCATAATCCGTTTTCTGCACTCGATTATGTTGGGGGACATGGTGGTTCAACTCAAGGGAGAAATAAAGGGGGTAGACAGATTCATGTGGATTTAGATGAGGAAGGGGTTGAAGTTGTCTATGATGAAACCAATGAGTCTATGAATTCGGGTACATATCCTTCGTCTTCTAGAACAGGGGCAAGCACCTCTTCCACAAAGTTCTCCAATGGTTAGTTTGTCTTTGGTTCGTCTAAAAGGGCTGCCGTTTCTTGGCAACTTCATTTTTGATGATGGAGGTTGAAGATTTTGGTTATGTATTGTTTTGTCTGCTAGATATCTCTGCATGATGTATAGTAGGCTAGGTTGATGTGATGTCATAGGTACTTTTATGTTTGTTGGCTTACATATATGGGGCATGTCCTGTATATGAACTAGTGTGGAACTCATCCTCACTACTTGTACTTATTTGCGGTTGTTATAATAGAGTCACCGGGGTAACCCTTTACCCAAAAAAAACACTTTACTTATATTAAACACATAACATATCAAACAACCATCTCAAATTATAATCCAGTGTACAGTTACAAGGCAAACAATCAAGCAACTAAACAGTTAACGTGCAATTAATGCGAATATGGAATCTTGGAAACTCGGGTTGTCACATTATCCCCAACTTGAAAGAAATTTCATCCCGAAATTTAGCATGCGGTTACTGAGGAAGCTAGTTATGTTGTGTAGATTACTGGTTATCCTAGGGTGTCACATCATCCCCCTGTTGATTTGGAATTTCATCCCGAAATTCTGTAGTAACTTCAGCCTCAGTAGTAGTTGCATTGTTTCCGAACAACTGGGGATACTTGAGTTTCATTTGGTCTTCTCGTTCCCAGGTGAACTCTGGGCCACGACGGGAGTTCCAACGAACTTGAACAAGAGGTATTCTGGTGTGCTTGAGGACCTTAACATCCCGGTCCGTGATTTCAACAGGTTCCTCGACGAATCGCAACTGATCGTCGATAGTGAGCTCCTTCAAAGGAACTATGAGGGTCTCATCTGACAGACACTTCTTCAGATTCGACACGTGGAAAACGTTGTGAACTCCACCGAGTTCTGCTGGTAGGTTCAGTTTGTAGGCCACCTTGCCTATTTTCTCTATGATTTCGAACGGTCCGACATATCACGGATTGAGCTTGCCCCGTTTGCCAAAACGAACTACACCTTTCCAAGGTGAGACTTTGAGTAGCACTCGATCCCCAACCTGGAATCGAGTGGTTTCCTGCGCTTAACAGCGTAGCTTTTCTGACGGGCACGAGCTGCCGCCATTCGTTGCCGTATCTGAGCAATTCTTTCCGTTGCATCTACTACAAGTTCTGGACCCGTGATCTGACTATCACCCACCTCTGCCCAACAAAGAGGTGATCGGCATTTACGCCCGTACAATGCCTCAAATGGAGCGGCTTGAATGCTGGTGTGGTAACTGTTGTTATAAAAAACTCCACTAACGGGAGATGTTTTTCCCAGCCGTTGCCGAAGTCGATAACACATGCCCGAAGCATGTCTTCTAGACTCTGGATAGTGCGCTCAGACTGCCCATCCGTCTGAGGGTGATAAGCTGTGCTCATGTCTAATCGAGAGCCAAAAGATTTGTGCATCGCTTGCCACAGTTCTGAAGTAAATCGTGCATCACGATCAGAAATAATAGAGGTGGGCACCCCGTGCCTCGATACCACTTCCTTTAAGTAAATGTCTGCTAAAGTAGAGAACTTGTCTGTTTCCTTAATAGCCAAAAAGTGTGCAGACTTAGTGAGTCGATCCACGATCACCCAAATAGTATCGTTCCCACGTTGAGATCTAGGCAGGCCAGTAACAAAATCCATGGAAATTTCTTCCCATTTCCATTGTGGTATCTTTGGTTGCTGGAGTAGGCCTGATGGTTTCTGATATTCCGTCTTGACTCTCGCACAAGTCAAACACTTGCTAACGTAAGTTGCTATGTGGGCTTTCATGCTAGGCCACCAATACGTAGTTCTGATATCGTGGTACATCTTATCTGAACCCGGATGTACTGAGTAGCGAGACTTATGTGCTTCATCCATCACCAGCTCGCGCAAGTTTCCATAATGTGGGACCCAAATGCGCCCTGTTACATAGTTGGCGCCGTCTTCCTTTTTTTCCAACCGTTGCCTTGAGCCGCGTAAGGCTTCAGCCCTGACGTTTTCTAGTTTCAATGCTTCTACCTGAGCATCTCGTATCTGTGCAGGAAGACTAGACTGGATGGTAAGTTGTAGTGCTCGCACGCGTTGAGGCGCAGTATCTTTTCGACTGAGGGCGTCGGCCACAACATTGGCTTTGCCCGGGTGGTACTTGATGGCACATTCGTAATCGTTCGGTAACTCGACCCATCGACGTTGACGCATGTTTAATTCCTTTTGCTTGAAGATATGCTCGAGACTCCTATGATCGATGTAGATGGTGCACTTGGTACCGTACAGGTAATGTCTCCATATCTTAAGTGCGAAAACAACAGCTCCCAGCTCTAGATCATGCGTAGTATAATTCCTTTCGTGAATCTTAAGTTGTCGCAAAGCGTAAGCAATGACTTAATCCCGTTGCATCAATACACAACCAAGACCCTGTATTGATGCGTCACAATAAACCACGAAATCGTCTGTGCCCTCTGGCAATGAAAGAATAGGTGCACTACAAAGTCTATCCTTTAAGTGCTGAAATGCTGACTCCTGTGTATTACCCCATCGATAAGTAACGCCCTTCTGCGTTAGTGAGGTGAGAGGTTGCGCGATCTTGGAAAAATCCTTAATAAACCTCCTGTAGTAACCTGCCAAACCCAAGAATTGGCGAATTTCCGTTGGTGTGCGAGGTGTAGGCCAGTTCTTAATCGAGTCTACCTTGGATGGATCAACATGAATCCCATCCTTGTTTACCACGTGGCCTAGAAAGTGGACTTCTCGAAGCCAGAAGTCGCATTTCGAAAATTTGGCGTATAGTTGCTCTGATCGAAGGAGTTCCAAAATGAGTTGTAGATGCTGCTCGTGTTCCTCCTAACTCTTGGAGTAGATCAGAATGTCGTCGATAAATACAATCACAAACTTGTCCAAGTAAGGCTTGCACACTCTGTTCATAAGATCCATGAAGACTGCAGGCGCGTTCGTTAACCCGAATGGCAACAGGTTGGTCGGTCTGATTCTCCTAATCAGCAGTATGCTAAGGTTCTTGATAAAAGAAAGGTAGCTTTTGTGCTCCCGTTGAATGATGTTAGTCCTATCCCTCAAGCTACTTCTCAATCGTACGCTAATGTTGTGTCAAACAAACAAGCTGACCAGGGTGGTGTTAACATGGATTCTGGATCGAATGCTCAAAAATAAGCTAGGAATGCTAATGAGTCGGCTGATCAAACTCCTAAAATTAATTTTAGGTCGCTAAAGTCGGATGTCTCCTTGGAAGGAGTGGATGTAGTTTTACCAATTGATTCTGTTCGTCAGGTTAACAGCAGGTTAGCAAATACTCTTTATGGTTACTTCCTGGGGGATAGAATTGCTTATCCGGTTGTTGAATATTTTGTGAAAACAAATTGGAAAAAACATGGTTTTCAGAAAATTATGATGAATTCGAATGGGTTTTTCTTCTTCAAATTTGAAGATAGTCAGGGTATGAATAATGTTCTTGAAGGGGGTCCTTGGCTGATTCGGAACAAACCTCTTTTCCTCAACACTTGGTCCCCTACAAACACTCTTAAAAAAGAAGATATTAAAAAGGTTGCGGTTTGGGTGAAATTGCATGAGGTTCCTCTAGCGGCGTATACTGATGATGGGTTAAGCATGTTGGCATCTAAAATTGGTTCTCCTTTGCGGTTGGATTCGTATACTATTGATATGTGCAACGAGGCTTGGGGACGAAGCAGCTATGCTAGGGCCCTTATTGATATCTCTGCTGAACATGACTTTAAAGAGGTCCTAACCATGGCTATTCCTGAGTTGGATGAGAACAAGTATGTCAATGAGACTATTCGTGTGGAATATGAATGGAAACCCCCGAGATGTGCCCACTGTTGTGTATTTGGGCATGATTCTAAGGAGTGTCCAAAATGCATTCGATTGACAGTGAAACCTCCTACAAACAGTCCGAAAGTAGATGAGGATGGTTATACGGAAGTCAAGACAAAGAAGAATGTAAAGAAGAGCGGTTTTCAAGTTAATAACCAAAAGCCCAAGTTTGAATATAGACCTGTGGATAAAAAGAAAAAGGCAGTGAGTTCTTCCTACGTGAATGCGCGGTGCACTAGTTCATCCAAGGTTCAAACACATAATTCGTTTAGTGCTCTTGGGTTTGTTGGGGGGAATGGGGGTTCCTTCCAGGGGAGATATAAAGGGGACGTGAGCTAAATGAGGAGTCTGACGATGACGAGGTAGAGGTTGTTTAAAATGAAACGAATGAGTTTATGACATCGGGTACATATCCTACGTCTTCCAGTACAGGGGTAAGCACCTCTCACATAAAGTTGTCCAATGGATAGGTGGCTTCTATTTCATGCTAAAGGGCTGCCGGTTGGTAGCAATTTCATTTTTGATGATGGCGGTTGACGTCGTTTGTTTGATTTTTTTTCGTTTGTCTACTAGTTAGTCATTATCATGATTGTAGTAGGCTAGATTGAGGTGGTAACTTGGTTTGTTTGCTTTTTTGCTTACATATATGGGGCATGTCCTGTATATGAACTAGTGGGGAACTCATCCTCACTACTTGTACTTATTTGGCGGTTGTCTAAAATAGAATCGCCGGGGTAACCCTTTACCCAAAAAAAGTGTGTAGCGGAAGCAATAATGTAAACCCAACATAAGTATAAGTTTGAAAAGCCATAAATGTTTAACAAAACATCTGCGATCCATGTCCACAACGACCGCGCCTCCCTGTGCAAGCTCCATGTGTACCTAACGACCTGCAAGGCATGTAACAGAGAGTCAACAACAAAGTTGAGCGAGTTCACAGTTGGTTGTTTAGTTACAATGTTCGTTTCGTAAATCGTATGTTTGTTTAGTAAACCATGTATCGTATATACTTGTATCGCGGCCCTCCAGGCATGTTTGCGAAGATTAGTGGGAGTTTCCCATATATTTTAGACTAGTTATATTTGTATCGCGGCCCTCCGGGCATGTGTGCGAAGTTTAGTATTAGTATCGCGGCCATTCCAGGCATGTGTGCGAAGATTCGTATTCGTATCGCGGCCATTCCAGGCATGTGTGCGAAGAGTAGTATTTGTATCACTAGTCTAGCAGTATCTATATGTGACCTTCCCCTAACGAGGTCAGTGATCCGTAATTTCCAGTAACAATGTAAGTGCAAGTAACCATTCAATCCCATTCCCTACCCCGGGAATCCTATGCCTCGGTAAGAGTGTGAACTCACCTTGGTTTGCTCGGTATGCTAAGGTATGTGCTCGCAATTAATCAGTCAAGTCCTAAAGTACGCACGTGTACATAATCAGTTTGTATTCACGAAGTTCGCACATAAACACAATCATAGCGGGTAATAAATCAATGATCACCAAGTAGCACAGTACACGTATTCAATCTCATACAAGTCATGCTTTAAACTTAACGGCAGTTAACTAACTCAGTTAATCTTTAACAGAATTAAACTAAGTTACTGTGCTGATTTCCCTTTCGACGAAACATAATTGTTTCGTCGTGTAACCCTTTGACGAAACACCCTTCGTTTCGTCATGACCCCTTCGGCGAATCATCCACTGTTTTGTCGTATATATTCCCGGCGAAACACCCCCCCGTTTCGCCGTGAGTTCCGTTTCGTGAACATGGCAGTTACGTCGCACAACATATCAGTTACAAAGATAAACACAGAAACCCTAATCATTGCTACAGCCGTCATCAACATCATCGATCATCATCATCAGTAAATCATAATCATCATCATGGCTCGTAATATCTAGCATGCACCCTACTTCATCGATGACAGTTTCAACATCATCACATAATCATAACATCGATCCTTTAAACATACATAACAATTGATGACACACCAAATAAACATCAATCGGGAACACATAAGTTCTGAATAGTGAGTCATGCATTAATACAATCACAACATTCGATCCGGTTCCCAGTTTAACAACGAACTATCGAACCCTAATTACATGAATCTCAACCCAAGCATTAATCACAGCAGAACATTCATCAAACAAACTTTTAATCAATATAACAAGCAATCAAAGAATTACGCAGCCGGTTTAACAATCGTATAACTAACCAAGATGCCAAAGACGGTGGTTTGATCGCTAGAGGGAGCCTGGGAGAACACAAAGCTGCCGTCGCACAAAGGGAGAGCTCTAGGGTTTCGGTTTTTGTTAAAAGTGTGAAACAGAGAACCGGTTTCGTTAATATACACGAATTACCATACTGGGCCCGAACTGGGATTTGGCGAAACTGGGCTCGGCGAAACACTCTGTTTCGTCGAGGTAAGGGGTGACGAAACAAACTCCTTTTCGTCGGTGATGGTTATGGCGAAACACTTTATTTCGTCGGGTCTTTTCATGGTTTAAGTATTTTAAGTTTTTCTAACAAGTTTCAATGTTATAACACCGAACACATATACATGCAACAAACACAATACACTTTATCATATCAGAACGTATACCGTTACAAAGCAAACAAATCGTGTAAGTAAACAACTAAACAAACAGTTAACGTGCAATAAATGCGAAAATGGAATCTTGGAAACTCGAGTTGTCACATTATCCCCAACTTGAAAGAAATTTCGTCCCAAAATTTAGCATGCGGTTACTGAGGAAGCTAGTTGAGTGTATCGTTTACTGGTTTTCCTGGGGTGTCACATCATCCCCCCGTTGATTTGGAATTTCGTCTCGAAATTCTGTAGTAGCTTCAGCCTCAGTAGTAGTTGCATTGTTCCTGAACAACTGGGGATATTTGAGTTCCATTTGGTCTTCTCGTTCTCAGGTAAAATGGAATCTTGGAAACTCGAGTTGTCACATTATCCCCAACTTGAAAGAAATTTCGTCCCGAAATTTAGCATGCGGTTACTAAGGAAGCTAGTTGAGTGTATCGTTTACTGGTTTTCCTGGGGTGTCACATCATCCCCCCGTTGATTTGGAATTTCGTCCCGAAATTCTGTAGTAGCTTCAGCCTCAGTAGTAGTTGCATTGTTCCTGAACAACTGGGGATATTTGAGTTCCATTTGGTCTTCTCGTTCCCAGGTAAACTCTGGGCCACGACGGGAGTTCCAACGAACTCGAACAAGAGGTATTCTGGTGTTCTTGAGGAACTTAACATCCCGGTCTGTGATTTCAACAGGTTCCTCGACGAAATGTAACTGTTCGTCGATAGTGAGCTCCTTCAAAGGAACTATGAGGGTCTTATCTGACAGACACTTCTTCAGATTCGACACGTGGAAAACGTTGTGAACCACACCGAGTTCTGCCGGTAGGTTCAGTCTATAGGCCATTTTGCTTATTCTTTCTATGATTTTGAACGGTCCGACATACCGCGGATTGAGCTTGCCCCGTTTGCCAAAACGAACTACACCCTTCCAGGGAGAAACTTTGAGTAGCACTCGATCCCCAACCTGGAACTCGAGTGGTTTCCTGCGCTTATCAGCGTAACTTTTCTGACGGTCACGAGCTGCCGCCATGCGTTGTCGTATCTGTGCAATCCTTTCTGTTGCGTCTACCACCATTTCTGGACCTGTGATCTGACTATCACCCACCTCCGCCCAACAAAGAGGTGATCGGCATTTACGCCCGTATAATGCCTTGAATGGAGCGGCTTGAATGCTGGTGTGATAACTGTTATTGTACGAGAACTCACTAACGGGAGATGCTTTTCCCAGCTGTTGCCGAAATCGATAACACATGCCCGAAGCATGTCTTCTAGAGTCTGGATAGTGCGCTCAGACTGCCCATCCGTCTGAGGGTGATAAGCCGTGCTCATGTCTAGCCGTGAGCCAAAAGATTTGTGCATTGCTTGCCACAGTTCTGAAGTGAATCGTGCATCATGATCTAAAATAATGGAGGTTGACACTCCGTGCCTTGAGACAACTTCCTTGAGATATACGTCTGCTAGAGTGGAGAACTTATCCGTTTCCTTGATAGCCAAGAAGTGTGCAGACTTTGTGAGTCGATCCACGATCACCCAAATAGTATCATTCCCACGCTGAGATCTAGGCAGGCCAGTAACAAAATCCATGGAAATTTCTTCCCTTTTCCATTGTGGTATCTTTGGTTGCTGAAGTAGGCCTGATGGTTTCTGATATTCTGTCTTGACCCTCGCGCAGGTCAAACACTTACCGACGTAAGTTGCTATGTGGGCTTTCATGCTGGGCCACCAATACGTAGTTCTGAGATCGTGGTACATTTTATCCGAACCTGGATGTACCGAGTAGCGGGACTTATGAGCTTCGTCCATCACTAGCTCGCGTAAGTTGCCATAAAGTGGGACCCAGATGCGTCCTGTGACATAGTAGGCGCCGTCTTCCCTTTGTTCTAACCGTTGCCTTGAGCCGCGTAGGGCTTCAGCCCTGACGTTTTCTGGTTTCAATGCTTCAACCTGAGCATCTCGTATCTGTGCAGGAAGACTAGACTGAATAGTAAGTTGTAGTGCTCGCACGCGTCTAGGTGCAGTATCCTTTCGACTGAGAGCGTCAGCCACAACGTTGGCTTTGCCTGGATGGTACTTGATGGCACATTCATAATCGTTCAAAAGTTCGACCCATCGTCGTTGACGCATGTTCAATTCCTTCTGCTTGAAGATATGCTCGAGACTCCTGTGAGCGGTGTAGATGGTGCACTTGGTACCGTACAGGTAATGTCGCCATATCTTAAGCGCGAAAACGACAGCTCCCAGCTCTAAATCGTGTGTAGTATAGTTCCGTTCGTGAATCTTAAGTTGGCGCGAAGCGTAAGCAATGACTTTATCCCGTTGCATCAATACACAACCAAGACCCTGAATCGATGCGTCGCAGTAGACCATAAAATCGTCTGTGCCCTCTGGCAATGAAAGGATAGGTGCGCTGCAGAGCCTATCTTTTAGGTGCTGAAAAGCTGTTTCTTGAGTACTACCCCAACGGTAGGTGACACCCTTCTGTGTCAGTAGTGTAAGCGGCTGTGCAATCTTTTAGAAGTCTTTGATGAACCTTCTGTAGTAGCCCGCCAAACCCAAGAATTGGCGGATTTCCGTTGGTGTACGAGGTGCAGGCCAGTTCCTGATCGAGTCTACCTTGGATAGATCCACGTGAATCCCATCCTTGTTTACCACGTGGCCTAGAAAGTGGGCTTCACGAAGCCAGAAGTCGCATTTTGAAAACTTGGCGTATAACTATTCTGTTCGAAGGAGCTTCAAAATAAGTCGTAAATGCTGCTCGTGTTCCTCCTGACTCTTAGAGTAGATCAGGATGTCGTCGATGAAAACAATCACAAACTTGTCCAAGTAAGGCTTGCACACCCTGTTCATAAGATCCATGAAAACCGCAGGCGCGTTTGTTAACCCGAATGGCATGACTAGAAACTCGTAGTGGCCGTAGCGAGTTCTGAATGCTGTTTTGGAGACATCCTCATCCCGGACTCTCAGCTGATGGTAACCTGACCTCAGATCAATCTTCGAGTAGTAGCTCGACCCTTGCAACTGGTCGAATAAATCATCAATACGTGGAAGAGGATAGCGGTTCTTCACTGTCACCTTGTTGAGTTCGCGGTAATCTATGCACATCCTGAAGGTACCGTCCTTCTTTTTTCACGAATAACACTGGAGCTCCCCAGGGCGAAGAGCTAGGACGAATAAAACCCTTATCCAATAGCTCTTGTAGTTATTTGGATAGTTCTTCCAGTTCAGTTGGAGCTAAACCATACGGTGCGCGAGCTATTGGTGCTGCTCCAGGAGCTAGTTCAATCTGGAATTCAAACTGGCGATGAGGCGGTAGCCCAGGTAAATCTTCAGGAAACACTTGAGGAAAGTCGCGTACTACTGGAATACCCTCTAACCTCTTCTCTTTCGTTGATGCGTCTGTAACAAGTGCCAAAATGGCAGTGTGGCCCTTTCGCAAACATTTCTGAGCCTTCAGAAAGGAGATGATGCCAACCACGGCACCACTCTTGTCGCCTTGAACTTCGAGAGGTTCTTTACCAGAACGGGGAATACGAACAATCTTCTCCTTGCATAAGATCTCTGCTTGTTGTTGGGATAACCAATCTATACCAATGACGATGTCGAAACTACCCAGGACTATAGGAATGAGATCGATGGAGAAAGTCTGACCAGCTAAGACGATGTTACAACCCTTGACTACGTGTGTGGCCTCTAAACTCTTACCATTGGCTAACTCTACGACATGTTTGGTGTTTAAGGGTGTTGGTGTACGTTTTAACATTTGACTAACTTTTAGAGACACATAACTGGTATCCGCACCCAAATCAAACAAAACAGTAACATAAAAGTCGTCGAGAAGAAACTTACCCATAACCACGTTAGGATCATTCCTGGCATCACCCTGCCCCAGCACGAACACACGACCCCTAGCGTCGTTGCCATTATTGTTTCCCCCGTTGTTGTTTCCATTGCCCTGATTATTGTTGTTATTGTTGTTATGGTTTAACTGGGGGCAGTCACGTTTGAAGTGGCCTTCAGCGCCACATTGATAGCATCCCCTGTTGCCTCGCTGCTGTTGCTGTTGTTGGTTTCGTGGAGCAGGTGGTTGTTGTTGCTGATTCTGATTTGCAGGCCGTGAGCTCCTACAATCTTTAGCCTCATGACCCATCTTGAGGCACCGCTGACAACGACCCTTGTTGCACTGGCCGTTGTGGTGCTTGTTGCAAGTATTGCACCTTGGGAGGTTTCCTCGATATCCACCCTGTCTTTGATTGCCCGAAGATTGCTGACCAGGGCTCTGGTAGTTATCAGTCTTTCGCTGCTGAACCTGAGACTGAGCTGTAGCTGAACCCTTGCTGGAATCCCCATCCCATTTCCGCTTGTTGTCACTGGGAGTAGCGGAAGTAGTAGCATCGGTAGCACTGATACGTTTAGGCAGCCTGTTCTGTTCCACTGCCTGATCTGTGAGGCGATGAGCAAGACGTTGAATATCCTGGATATTATCAAGATTGGCCGATGTCACATGACTTTGAATTTCTGGTGCCAGCCCTTTGAGATACAACTCAATACGCTTGATAGGAGGGTCCACCATAGATGGGCATAGAACGGCCAGCTCGTTTGACCTTTTCGTATAGGCTTCAATTTCTGAACCCGTCATTTTCAAATGAAAGAACTCCACTTCTAACTTGTGGATGTCATCGCGTGTGCAGTATTCCCGTTTGATCAGTTCCTTGAAATCATTCCAAGGGGTGGCGTTAGCAGCTGCCAACCCTAACATCTGAACTTGCGCGTTCCACCAAGTCAGCGCAATGCCTTCTAGAGTACCAGTGGCGTACTTCACCCTGCGAGCCTCAGGGCATTCACACATCTCAAAAACAGACTCGAGCTTTTCAAACCAATGGAGGAGTCCAACTGCTCCTTCAGTGCCACTGAATGTGCTAGGACGACAGTCCATGAAATTCTTGAAAGTTTAAACAGGTGGCTGAGCGTGTTGACCTGTTGTGTATCAGAACAGGACAAGGTTAAACACAAGAGTTGGTTTAGGAGTGTAGGATCTAAGGATCCTAGTGTGAGTTACGACTGCAGGGTATACCTCCTGCTTGTGCGGCTGCAAGTGCCGCAGCAACTTGTTCGTTAATGAGAGCCGTCAACTGGGCTTGAGTCATGTTAATGCGTCCAGCCATGATCTTCATAGCAAAGGTAACATAAGTGAGAGAGGTTCGCGAAAAGGGCGATGACAGAAGAGAGTGAGCACACAAGTGTTCTCAAGCAAGAAGTGTTACGTTTATCTAAGCATACCGTGAGCAAAGTTCTATGTAATCTAGCAAGTAGGCAATGTAAACATGAATAATAGTAATACGTGTGTTGAGTCTTGCACGTGGAGCGAAGCATCGTTGTGGATCGTTGAGCGCTATGTAGGTTATAGTCTGGTTTTAATAAAAACGTTTTCCCTTATTTAACCAAGTTCTCTATAACCAATGGCTCTGATACCAATCTGTCACACCCCCAAAATCCACACGCGGAGTACCACCGCATGGAAGCGTGACATGACCAGGATCAAGCCACCAATCATATTGAACATATAAGTAATAAGTAAAAGTCATTCATCAATACGAAAGGTGTTTCAAAACCAAACATAATCAAGTGTGTAGCGGAAGCAATAATGTAAACCCAACATAAGTATAAGTTTGAAAAGTCATAAATGTTTAACAAAACATCTGCGATCCATGTCCACAACAACCGCGCCTCCCTATGCAAGCTCCATGTGTACCTAACGACCTGCAAGGTATGTAACAGAGAGTCAACAACAAAGTTGAGCGAGTTCACAGTTGGTTGTTTAGTTATAATGTTCGTTTCGTAAATCGTATGTTTGTTTAGTAAATCATGTATCGTATATACTTGTATCGCGGCCCTCCAGGCATGTTTGCGAAGATTAGTGGGACTTTCCCATATATTGTAGACTAGTTATATTTGTATCGCGGCCCTCCGGGCATGTGTGCGAAGTTTAGTATTAGTATCGCGGCTATTCCAGGCATGTGTGCGAAGATTCGTATTCGTATCGCGGCCATTCCAGGCATGTATGCGAAGAGTAGTATTTGTATCACTAGTCTAGCAGTATCTATATGTGACCTTCCCCTAACGAGGTCAGTGATCTGTAATTTCCAGTAACAATGTAAGTGCAAGTAACCATTCAATCCCATTCCCTACCCCGGGAATCCCATGCCTCGGTAAGAGTGTGAACTCACCTTGGTTTGCTCGGTATGCTAAGGTATGTGCTCGCAATTAATCAGTCAAGTCCTAAAGTACGCACGTGTACATAATCAGTTTGTATTCACGAAGTTCGCACATAAACACAATCATAGCGGGTAATAAATCAATGATCACCAAGTAGCACAGTACACGTATTCAATCTCATACAAGTCATGCTTTAAACTTAACGGCAGTTAACTAACTCAGTTAATCTTTAACAGAATTAAACTAAGTTACTGTGCTGATTTCCCTTTAGACGAAACATAATTGTTTCGTCGTGTAACCCTTTGACGAAACACCCTTCGTTTCGTCATGACCCCTTTGGCGAATCATCCACTGTTTCGTCGTATATATTCCCGGCGAAACACCCCCCCCCCCGTTTCGCCGTGAGTTCCGTTTCGTGAACATGGCAGTTACGTCGCACAACATATCAGTTACAAAGATAAACACAGAAACCCTAATCATTGCTACAGCCGTCATCAACATCATCGATCATCATCATCAGTAAATCATAATCATCATCATGGCTCATAATATCTAGCATGCACCCTACTTCATCGATGACAGTTTCAACATCATCACATAATCATAACATCGATCCTTTAAACATACATAACAGTTGATGACACACCCAATAAACATCAATCGGGAACATATAAGTTCTGAATAGTGAGTCATGCATTAATACAATCACAACATTCGATCCGGTTCCCAGTTTCACAACGAACTATCGAACCCTAATTACATGAATCTCAACCCAAGCATTAATCACAGCAAAACATTCATCAAACAAACTTTTAATCAATATAACAAGCAATCAAAGAATTACGCAGCCGGTTTAACAATCGTATAACTAACCAAGATGCCAAAGACGGTGGTTTGATCGCTAGAGGGAGCCTGGGAGAACACAAAGCTGCCGTCACACAAAGGGAGAGCTCTAGGGTTTCGGTTTTTGTTAAAAGTGTGAAACAGAGAACCGGTTTCGTTAATATACACGAATTACCATACTGGGCCCGAACTGGGCTTTGGCGAAACTGGGCTCGGCGAAACACTCTGTTTCGTCGAGGTAAGGGGTGACGAAACAAACTCCTTTTCGTCGGTGATGGTTATGGTGAAACACTTTATTTCATCGGGTCTTTTCATGGTTTAAGTATTTTAAGTTTTTCTAACAAGTTTCAATGTTATAACACCGAACACATATACATGCAACAAACACAATACACTTTATCATATCAGAACGTATACCGTTACAAAGCAAACAAGTCGTGTAAGTAAACAACTAAACAAACAGTTAACGTGCAATAAATGCGAAAATGGAATCTTGGAAACTCGAGTTGTCACACTTTAAATCGGCCCCGGCCTGAACCTCAATGAGAGCTCTAGCATAACTGCTTCTACCCCAAGACTCAGCACACATCGTGGCAGTATACGAATCCAACATTTTAGGCACCCCTATCTTAGAGGCGACAAAGCTAAGCCCATCCTCAGTATATGCCGCTAACGACACATCATGCATCTTGACCCAAACTGGAATAGCTTTTATATCCTCTTTTTCCAACTTGACAGATGCCGACCACTCCTTCAAAATAATAGGAACACTTCTTATCATCCAAGGCCCTTCCTCTAACATTTTATCCATCCCTTCCTTTGTTTTGAATTTAAAGAAAAAGAACCCGTTCGCATTCATCATAAGTCTAGACAGCCCGTATTTAACCCAATTGTTCTTAGCAAAATAATCCACCACTGGAAAAGCCAGACGTTTACCCAGAAAATATCCATATAGAGTGTTCGCATAACTGTCCGTGACCTGTTTAACTGAAGACAACGGAATAACAACATCTGTGATACTGTGATTAGTTCCTCTCTTCCTTAGGCGATTTTGGTTCTTCTTGAAACCCTAGATTTTCTTTGTGATCTTATGTATAACAGTCTGTGATTAGAGATTTGATCATTCAAATTTCTATAACGAACTCGTTAGCAGTTGTGATTGATTTAGAACTAGGGTTTTGCTTTTTGGTCGTTTCTTTCAATCGCCGCCTTTTGTGATCTTTACGAAACCCTGATTAATTAAACTAGTTGTTATTGATTGCGGTTAACTGAGCTTAATTTAGCTAGACTGATACGCTGGTTTCATCAGTTAAGGGTTGAAGATTGATCCTAGGGTTTAAGGATTTTCAGCTTTATTAGGGTTTTGTGCATGTGTTTGGTGCCGTCGTGGTTTTTTTCTCGGTGTTCAAGTGTTTGGCTGCATGGAGAGGAATAGTGACTATGATCTGGATCCTGATGGTGGGGGAACTACGCCTGGTTCAGTTCCGGTTCGGGGAATAGGGTTAAAGGTAACAAATATTGAGGGGAATAATCTGATGCCGAGACGTGGTATGTACTCTACATCCAATGTTTCAATTCTGGATGGGTTAGCGAACATTTCTAAGCCTGTTGAAAATCCATTTACTGTGATTTCAAAGAATCCGAATGTGCCTAATGCGGAGTTTGGTAATCTATCTATGGATAACAGTTATCCAGTTAGTTCGGGTGGAAATGCTTCATCGTCCACTCAACATCAATCGTTGGCTAATAAGGGTCCGGAGCCTTTGTCGTATGCAACGGTGCTTCAATCCAAGAAGGAGGACGTTCGGGTGAATTTCAGGAAGCTGGAATCGAATGAGGTTATGGATGGAGCCGATGTGGTTATCCCTTTATCTTCGGTTAAGCAGGTAACCGAGAGATATGTTAATACTTTATATGGTTATTTTCTGGGGAAACGTCTAGCATTCCCGGTGGTGGATTATTTTGTTAAACATAACTGGGCAAAGTATGGATTGACGAGACTTATGATGAATTCAAAGGGTTTTTTCTTCTTCAAGTTTAAGACTAAAGAAGGTATTGATCAGTTAATGGAAGGTGGTCCGTGGATGATAAGAAACGTCCCTATTATCTTGAAGGAATGGTCACCCTCTATCACGGTTGAGAAAGAAGATATCACAACGGTTCCTGTTTGGATTAAGATGCATGAGGTTCCTCTTTCAGCGTTTACTGAAGATGGTCTTAGTCTCCTAGCGTCAAGGATTGGAACACCGAAGATGTTGGACTCTTATACGGCAACTATGTGGGTGGAGTCATGGGGGAGAAGTAGCTTTGCGAGGGCACTAGTTGATGTTCATGCTAGTATGGAGTTAAGGACGAGTATAACCATGGCTATTCCTTCGCTGGATGGGAAGAGTTTTACAAAATCAGAGATAAAAGTGGAGTATGATTGGGTCCCATTGAGATGTCCGTCATGTTGTGTATTTGGGCATGATGGTAGTTCTTGCCCAAAGAATCCGAAAGCTGAAGAGACCATTGGAAAGGATCAGTATGAGACTAAAACTGATGCTGATGGGTTTAAGGGAGCTAAAGTGAAGAACAAAAAAGGGGGCCAGCAAGGTATCCATATTAAAAACCAGAAACCGAAGATGGTATATCGGCCGGTGAATAAAGGTAAATCTAAGGGGGATAACGTGACTTCGTCTTCTGCTCAGGTGAAAGTCTCAAACTCTTTTGATGTATTGCAAAACGAGGAAGGAGTTAACCAGGTGGATGCTTCATTTGATAACCTGAATACGAACACGGATGGGGTTCGAAGGCAAAACCTGAAAGCTAAAGGAAATACAAGAAACTCAGAAGAGATTATTTCGGATGGGGTTGAGGTGGAAGAACTCCTTGCGGATATACCGAAATTCATGGATAAAAAGAATGACAATTCTGAGGGTGCAAACACACCTGGCCAGGCGGGTGTCCATGGGTAGCATCGCTTCTTGTAACATAAGGGGGTTGAACCGCTCCCTAAAACAAAAGGAGGTTCGACAAATGTTGGTAGAGAATCAAGTGCAGGTTTGTGCGATTATGGAAACCCATGTTGACTCGTCTAATGTAGCTAATGTTTGTAGGAGAGTGTGTCGAAGCTGGCAGTGGGCAACCAATGAGGACTGTTGTGATAAAGGTACTCGTATAATGGTTGGGTGGGATCCTAGTATGGTGGATGTGATGGTCTTGGCTTATTCGGATCAGGTTATTCATTCCCAGATTGTCTTTAAAATGGATCGGAAATCGTTATTTTGTTCTTTTGTCTATGCTCATAACTATTATATGGATCGGAGGGAGCTGTGGCGGAATTTATGTGCTCATCATTCGGTTATGCATGATAAGCCGTGGATAATCATAGGTGATTTCAATGAATCGCTGTTTCGTGATGATACTCTAGCTGGGTCGTCTACTTTAGGGGTAGGGACAAGGGAATTTAAGGAGTGTGTTCATGATATAGAAGTCTTTGATGTTAACAGATCGGGATTACAATTTACGTGGACGAATAATCAGAGGAGCCGTGTTATGAAGAAGCTCGATCGAATCCTGGGTAATGCCAGCGTGATCGATGTCTGTCCAGCTGCCTCCGCTTATTTTCTTCCGTATCGGGGTTCGGATCATAGCCCTTGTATTCTTAAGCTTCCTAATGTGGTGAGAGAGAAGCCAAAACCATTTAAGTTTGTAAACTTGGTCGCGGATAAAACGGGTTTTCTGGATGAAGTGGAGAAAGTTTGGAGAAGTGATATTCCCGGGTACCGTATGTTCCAAGTTGTCAAGAAACTTAGGTTGCTTAAAACTCCTCTTCGTAAACTTTTTTTCCAGTAAGGAAATCTGCATGAGAAAGTTAAGGTGACCAGGAAAGCTCTGGATGATTGTCAAACGGCTCTGGATGGCGACCAGTTAAATGTTGAGCTAAAAGAGCAGCATGATATTTTATTGCAGGCCTACAAAGAGGCGGTTAAGGATGAAAGTTTATTCCTCAAACAAAAGTCTAAGGTGGAGTGGCTTTCGTTAGGTGACTCGAACTCCAAGTACTTTCATAATGTTATCAAAGCTAAGAACCATCGTAGCAGAATTTTTTCTATTAGAGATGGTGGTGGAAATCTTCATGAAGGAGGTTCGGTTCCTCAAGTTTTTTTTGGGTAAAGGGTTACCCCGGTGATTCTATTAAAACAACCGCAATTAAGTACAAGTAGTGAGGATGATCCACACTAGTTCATATACGGGACATGCCCCATATATGTAAACCACTAGAAACAAAAAACCAATGACACCACAGAACCTAGTCTACTTTACATCATGAAAAAATGACCGGTAGACAAACAAAAAGAAACCAACAAGAGACGTTATCCTCCATCATCAAAAATGAAATTGCACCGGAACAGCATCCCCATAACACGAACCAAAAACTGACTAGCCATTTGAGAACTTTGTGGAAGAGGTGCTTGCCCCTGCTTTTGAAAACAAAGGATGTGTACCCGACGTCATAAATTCATTTGTTTCATTATAGGCTTCCACAACCTCCTCATCATCAGAATCACCAATATCATCCCTCATCCCCTTTCCCGTTTGATGGACCGTACCCTGCTCCTCCCTTCGAACATCAAACGGGTTCTGGGACACTACACTAGTCGACGGATCCGACTGTTTTACCCCTCCATTCGATTTGAACCCAACCGGCCTGTACTCAAATTTCGGCTTAGCTTTATTAACATGAAAACCAGATCTCCTAGCCGCTTTTTTACCATCCACATCCATAAAACCATCTGCATCCACTTCTGGAGTCTTCACCGGACCACGAGATTGCTTCCCAGCGTTTTGTTTCGGGGGTTTAGGAACAACCTTAGGAGATTTCCTAGGCTGTTTTGGGCAAGACTCATCAGAATGTCCAAAGACCTTACAATGGTCACACCTATATGGACTCCATTCATATTCCACATTCATCTTTACTTTAATAAAACCTTCACCTTCTAGCTCAGGCACCGCAATAACTATTTCCTCTTTAAAGGCATTCTCGGCTGAAATTTCAATCAAGGCTCTTGCATAACTGCTCCTACCCTAAGCATCCGTGCACATTGAGGTAGTATACGAATCCAACAATTTCGGCTCACCAATAGCCGTAGCAATCATACTCAAACCATCTTCCGTATAGGCAACTATAGGAACATCATGAATTTTAACCCATACTAGAATCTTTTTAACTTCACTAAGGAAGAGAGGTTGAGAACGAATAATCCAGGGTCCCTCTTTAAGAACATTCAACATACCTTCTTTGTCCGTAAATTTGAAAAAGAAAAACCCGTTCGCATTCATCATAGACTTTTGCAAACCAAACTTCTTCCAATTGTTTTTCACAAAGAACTCAACCACCGGATAAGCCACACGATCCCCCAAGAAGTACCCATACAGTGTATTAGCTAACCTGTCTTGAACCAGTTTAACAGATTCTCGGGAAAGCACCACATCACAACCTTCCTGCAACACCGGACTCGCAAGAATTCTGAAATTTACCTGATTGGTGTTGGCTGCCACAACGGATTCAGCATAAGACCTTGGCTTCACTGCACTACCCAAATCAGATCGAACCTGAAAACTTGCCTGATGTTCCCTATTATCCGAAACCCTAGAATTAGGCTGCATATTCTCCACAGGAACTTGAACCGAAGGAGTCGCAGCCCCAGAAAACTTAATACTCCCCTGATCGGCCGACAAATTCACTCCATCAACACCTGTTGTTGGCGAAAACAGTTTATCCAACTGAACCGGTGATGTGACCTTTGTGAGTTGCTCGATGATGTTGACGCCACGTTTTGGCTGTATAGTGTTCCCATCAACATCAAGAATTCGATCAGCTATTTCTTTAAATGACAGTGGCGGCTTGCCACCAGGTTTCATGCGTTCATCCATTAACCCTAATCTGATCAAACAGAAAAGGAATGAGGGCTGAAAACAAAAGAACCCTGACAAACCCTAGCAGCCGTCAAGCAGAAGTTCGTTCAATACCCAAACCAGATATAACAATCGGAACCCTAAACTCAACAACCGAAAGCAATCAATTAACGAAATCAGAAAAGAACCTAAACTCGAAATCGGAAATCAATAGCTTAGTCGTATGAACGAAATAGACAGAAATCCTATACTCGTAAAAACCCTAGTCTGATTTCAATCGATTAGAAACTAAGGAGCGTAATCAGGTACTCCCTAGATGCTAAGCAAGATCGATCAGAACCAGGATTGAATGAAAAGAGAATTGTTTTCACAGGAACGCCCAATTCTCCCTATTCGCCCAGAGAACCTTCATTTCCCCTCTCTAGAAGTTCGGTTCCTCAAGTTTTGGTGGATCATTATTCTAATTTTTTTGGTCATATGGGGAGTAATCTTTTGCAACCGGCTCCGGATTTATTCAGTAATGTCCTTTCGGTCGAGAAAGCTTCTAATATGGTCAGGCAGGTTACAGATGATGAGATTAAACTAGCCACGTTCTCCATAGCTGGTAATAAATCTCCTGGTCCGGATGGCTATACTTCAGTCTTTTTTAAAAAGTCTTGGGATATTGTGGGTAATGATGTTTGTCATGCCGTGAGGGATTTTTTTGATAATGGAGAGCTCCTTCAGCAATTAAACCATACGGTTATATCCCTTATTCCCAAGGTGAGTACGCCTTCTTCGATTACAGACTATAGGCCAATCTCTTGTTGCAACACTTTATATAAGTGTATTAGCAAAATTATTTCAAACCAAATAAAGGAGGGCTTAGCTGATATAGTGAGTATTAATCAGTCGGCGTTTGTTCCTGGCAGAAGAATTTCAGATAATATTTTATTAACACAGGAGCTAATGCACAATTATCATCGTAATCTTGGCCCCCTAGATGCGCTTTTAAAGTGGATATTCAAAAGGCTTACGATACGGTTGATTGGAATTTTCTTGAGCATACTTTGATGGGGTTTCGGTTTGACAGTAAGATGATTAAATGGATTATGGCTTGTGTCACGTCCACGTCTTTCTCGTTAGCTATTAACGGGAATTTACACGGGTATTTTCATGGAAAGCGAGGGTTGCGTCAAGGTGACCCAATGTCTCCGTATTTGTTCACGTTGGTTATGGAGGTTCTCACTCTGATTCTACAGCATCAGGTTTCTTTGTCTGCTGATTTTAAATTCCATCATAAATGTGAGAAGCAGCGAATTATAAACCTTTGCTTTGCGGATGATTTGTTTTTGTTTGCGCGTGGGGATCACAAGTCGGCGAGTGTTATTTTACAAGCTATTAACACATTTACAAGTATGTCTGGGCTTGTTCCGAGTATGAGTAAGAGTACTGTTTTCTTTGGCAATGTTTCTGATGCTACTAAAGATCGCATAAGGGGGATTATTCGGTTTGAGGAAGGTGTCTTACCTGTGCGTTATTTGGGTGTGCCGCTTATTTCTACGCGTCTTTTGTATGGTGATTGTAAAAGGCTCGTGGAAAATTTGGAATCCAGAATCACAGGTTGGAAAACGAAATCCTTATCTTTTGCTGGTAGACTTCAACTTATTCGGTCAGTTATGTCATCCATGCATATCTATTGGGCGTCGGTTTTTATTTTACCGAAAAGGATTATTTCCGACCTGGAAGAGAAAATGAGAAGGTTCCTGTGGGCTCAAGGAAATAACATTAAGGGAAAGGCGAAGGTGAAATGGAGTAGGGTGTGTAAGCCGAAAGCTGAAGGTGGGTTGGGTGTTCGTAGGGTTGAAGACATGAACAACGCTCTGATGGTTGCTCATATTTGGAGCCTGCTTACGCTGAGGGAATCTCTATGGGTGAAATGGATTCATGCTTACCGTATCCAAGATAGAAGCTTTTGGGATCTTCCGCTTCGAGGTAATGTCACATGGAGTTGGAGGAAAATGTTGAATCTCAGGCCTATTATTCAACATCATGTGTGGGTAAAGCTTGGGGATGGCTCAAAAACGCTTGTTTGGTTTGACAAATGGGATAATGTTTGTCCATTAAGTTCATTCATCACACCTAGGATGATACGTGATGCTGGCTTCACGAGAAACATGACGGTTGCGGATATGTGTGACCAAGGGGAGTGGCGTTGGCCTAGTAGTTGGGTTCAAAGGTTTTCGGCTCTCTTAAACTTAACGAGTGTTAATCTTGATGTGGCGGCTCAGGATAAAGTCGTGTGGCGATCTAGATCCGGTGATCTCACTGAGTACTGTGCTACTATAGTGTGGGATGATATCCGTTTAACCTATGATGAGGTTCCGTGGTCTGGTATAGTCTGGTTTACCCTGTCGATACCTCGGCATTCTTTTTTTATGTGGCTATTGGTCAACAGGAAATTAAAGACACAGGATGTTATGAGCAAATGGTCCGCCTCAGGGAACATGAATTTTAATCTTTTATGTTGTTCGCTATGCACGGCTGGTCCAGACTCTCACCATCATTTGTTCTTTGAATGTTCTTACGCTACTCAGATATGGAACGGTGTAAAGGAGAAGGCTAATATGGGGAATGCTCGCAATTCGCTGGATGATATACTGGACCATTTGGTTCAGCGATCGAATTCTAAAAAGGCTCTTCATGTTATTGGTAAGTTAACTATTGGGGCAGCAGCTTATTTTGTCTGGCAAGAGAGGAATCAACGTCTGTTTTCGAACAACAAACGCTCCCTGGCCCACCTTATAGAGGTCATCCTGTCAACGGTTCGATTGAAGCTTCATACTATGCGGTTTAGGTCGTCCATTCACGTTGAGGGTATTCTTCAAGACTGGAGCCTTCCTAGGGGTCTGCTTATGGCTGATGATGATTGCGGCTAAGAGTGCTAGTCTTTGGTCGCATGTTTGCTTGTTTTAGTTGTTTGTCGTGTGACTTTGTTTGCTTTCGGCTTGTTTTGATTGTTTAACTTGGGTATGGCATGTCATACTTGAGAATAGGGTGTCGCTTAGGCCCCCTCTTGTTTTTAATAGTTGATGGTAATAAAATTCACCGGGGTAACCCTTTACCCAAAAAAAAAACAACATCTGCACCATGATAGAACTAGTGTGGGTTTTCTACACTAGTTTTATTTGATGTGAATATATAGAATCACCGGGGTAACCCTTTACCCAAAAAAAACATCTGCACCATCAACAACCTCGGTAGATTCCATCACCCTAAAATTCACCTTCACATTCTCCTTAGGGTTGTTAACAACTTTAGCGAATGATAAAGGTTTCGCCGCTCCAGAAAACCTTGTGTTCCCATGCCCAGCCGAAGGAGTTGCACCATTGAAGTCTGAAATTGGCGAGTATCCCATGCTAGAATGATCAGCCCCTTGACAATCAGAAACCCTAGTTGCTGGCCGTTCTTTTTCAACAGAGAACATCGACAATTCGTCAATAAAATTGACTTTAGTGGGATCCTTTTGAGACATCGGGCCTGATCCCCTTCGAGATAAGAATGTGTTACCCTCAACATCTATAACCCGGTTCGCTAAAGTCTCAAATGAGAAATCAGGTTTCAAGCGAAGATCTTGAGGAACACCCCCTGGTTTTTTGAAATCATCCATACGGCTGAAACTACAACTCTCTCAAATAACCAATAACAAACACTTAGACACCGCAAGCACCAAGAAATCAAAGAACAGAAAAACAAAACCCTAATCTAGCCGGAACCTCACCCCATAATCTACGACGGCAGGTTGGAGGCGAATGAAAGAACAAACAAAAAACCCTAAAATTAGATCGAACCACTAGTAAACAGAATTCGTTCTAGAGATTTGAAAGAACAAATGCTAAAATCAAACCTGTTAACACAGAGATTACGAAAAAATGTTAGGGTTTGCAGGAGGAACCATAATCGCCCAGCTAGAGAGAGAGAAAAGGGTTTTTTTTATTTCAGTCCTGTCTTCTATGTACATCTACTGGTCTTCGGTTTTCTTATCACCGGCTAGTGTTTCTAAGAACTTGGAAACTATCATGCGGAATTTCCTTTGGTCTACGGATTCGGCTCATAAAGGAAAAGCTAAAGTGGGTTGGAAGGTGGTTTGTCTTCCCAAACATGAAGGGGGTTTGGGTATTAGAAGGATCCGTGATGTTAATAGGGCTCTTATGGCTTATCACGTTTGGAGTATTGTCACAAATCGGTAATCCCTTTGGGTTGCTTGGATTCATTCCTACCGGTTAAGGGGCCGCACCCTATGGAACTGTAAATATGTTGCCAACTGTTGCTGGAGCTGGAGGAAGATTCTCCAGTTAAGGTCAGATTTTTCGAAAATATTTTTGGACAAAACTTGGAAACGGTAACTCTACGTCAGCCTGGAATCATTTTTGGTGTGATGGTGGTCCTTTATGTAATATTCTTTCCCCTAGAGTTATTACTCGAGCAGGATTTGGGTTAGCGGATACTGTGAGTGACATTTATGGGGATGGAACCTGGAACTGGCCGGTTGAATGGAGGGGTCTATACCCGGTCATTAATCTTTTGGACCAAGTTTATTGTAGTCCGGATACTCGTGATTGTATTCTTTGGAAAGATGGCGACAAAATTAGCGAGTTTTCTTCATCTATAGCCTGGAACTCGATCCGAGCTAACGGGGCTGAAGTGGATTGGGTTAGAATTGTTTGGTTTTCTCAGTGCATTCCGCGCCATGCATTCCATATGTGGTTGATAATGCGGGGTAAACTGTTGACTCAAGATAAAATTTTGCAATGGGATTTATCGCGGAGAAAGATGTGACACTCTGGGTTTTCCCGAGCAGCTATCTTGTATTGAAATTATGTGTAAATATGTTATTAAATGGAAATTTGTGAATTACCTTGGTGTGCTATATGATCCTTGCATTAAGTTGTATGTATGTAATAAATATGTATTGTCGTATGTGGTAAGCCGAGACCATGAACCCGACTCGAGACCGCTTGGTCTCGAGTAAACAGTGAAACGGTTGGGCCGATTGGGCCATGCCGCTCGGAAACCCACTAGGGTGCACCAACACGGTCCGGGTATAAAACCCACAAGAGTGGCTAACCTTGCCACTTTTCACCATTTGCAACATTTCCACACACACTCTCCTACACACTCTTTCCATCACTAAAACCCTAGAGCACCAACACACAAACCACCTTCTTCCTCTCTCGGATCCAACCGGCAACACTAGAACTTTCGGTTCAAGATTGGAATCATCATTTGGAAGCCCATTCATCGATCCTCCATACCCTCACACCTCGGAACACAACTGGTTAGTGTTTTAATATGTGTTAGAAGTTATGTGTGCTTATTGAATGAGATACATGATTAGTTTAGAGGCCTCTTTGCATGATTTTTGTATGATTAGTGAGTTTGTAATGGTTAAATGATGACTAATGTGTGTGAACTATTGTATGATAATGTTTTGTTAAGATGTTTTGAATGTAAATGATTAATAGTTAAGAGTTTAGGATGATTTTGCTATCCGATTTATGTTAGACATTTTAGGACAAATGTGTGTGTGATGAAATGATGCAAGATTTACTTGATCCTTGATCACAACATTTCATGCTTGAATGATCTCATGAAGAACATTATGAATATGTGTTAAATATGATATAAACATATGATAAACAAATGTTGAGTAGGATGAACAATGTTGAATATGAGATAAACATTTGAATATGTGATGTTTGATCTGATTTAATTAGAATTTAGACATGAAAACATGTTTATGAAATCCTATTGGTTAGTACATAGTTCCATGAAATCACAATTCTATTGGATAGTACAAGCTGGCACATGTTCTAGAAACAGCAGGTGTGCAAGTCGAGACCTCCGGTTCCGACTCGAGACCATCTAGTGATAACTCAAGACCCCCAGTCTCGACTCGAGACCGTTAAGCCATAACTCGAGACCGCAGTGTTTGCGACTCGAGACCATCCTATGACAACTCGAGACCTCAGGGGTTGCGACTTATGCTTGACAACTCGAGACCACCCATCCACAACCCGAGACCACTAGGTTGCGACTCGAGACCGCATAGTCTCGAGTCGAGACCGCTTAGTCTCGATCAGGATGTTCGACTAAGTTATTGGGCCGCATTGAATGTTTGGGCTGCATGATTTCCTGTTACTGTTTATCTGGACTAAGTGTTACTGATTAACTGTTTAAGTATTAGGGCAGGCCCAATACCCTTGTATGTTTTGTATGCTATGTGTTAGATACATGTACCATATACGTGATTACTTGTATCCGAGCCTGACCTATACTGGTAACCATATTAGGACGGGGTGACCAGCATACTTAACCAAGTAAACTAAACTTCCGAGCAACCCAAGGTGAGTTCACAACTATTAAAGCATGCGTTCCCTGTGGTTTTGGGAAACGGAAACTCAAACAACGCTATCCCCGCATAAGGGATACAAACCTACTTTCTTCCCCTTAAATGGGACTCTTAGTTAATTATTGTTTATACGGTAATGCAACAAGCAACACTAAACGAAACTCTATCACTTAAGTCCCTACCATTTAATACCGATTAGTCGTCGGGGCCTGGCGAACAGGTTATTAGTTAATAGCGCTATTTAGGTGTAACCAGCCTCACACCGACCCTTGTTACTGGGAACGGGAGTGAACTAATGTACTCTGGAAAACCGTCAATGATGATAGAACATTGACAAACGGGGCACTGCGGAAACGCACGGTTAAGTAAGTATTCGGTATTGGAAAAACAGTTTAGTCGCTTACCTATGGGGTAGCTCCCCATCGCATGTATAAACGGATAAATTAACTGGTGAAACAAGTTTTTGGTAATTAAAAACTGGACAACTCGTGAACTCGCCAACATTTTTGTTGATACCCTATTGCATGCTTTGCAGGTATCCAGTGACTCGGGAGCTTGCAGCTTGGGAATGTGTAGTGGTCGTCTAGCCCATGTGTTGGGTTCTAAATAATCTTGAACTATGAACTTTGTTTTGAAACTGTTTAGTTTATGCTTCCGCTGTTTACTTAAACTGTTATTTGAACTTAAACCTTTAAAACTTCGAATTATAATGTTTACTAACTATTGTGGTTGGTGAACATCTTTACTATTGACCAATGCTCAGTATAATTGGTGGCTGGATCCTGGTTAGTCACGCCTCCAAGCGGTGGTACTCCGCATGTGGATTTTGGGGGTGTGACAGATTGGTATCAGAGCCATTGGTTATAGTGAACTTGGTTTTAAAAAAGAAAGTCTTTTTGAGAAAAACTAGACTATAACCCGTGACTCGTAACGACGCTACACTCCAAGGGCAAGACTCAACGTATTAGACCTCATAGCTCGGACTTGTGTTTACTTGCTTGTTTACTTTATGTTGTTGCTCTACTATACATACTAGTGTGCCTAATTAGATAGATACACATCCCTCTTCTACCTCATTCTCGCTACATTACGACATCACACTCATACTGTGTTTTCTAGTTATGAAGACAATGAGTGGAAGCGGAAGAGGAAACGTTAACATGACTCAGGCTCAGTTCACTAACTTGCTCAACACGGTGGCTGCAGCTTTCGCAGCTCACCCTGGAGGTAAACTCGTTACTTTAGGATGTTTAGATCCTACCCCCGTGTCAACTTTTCACCTCTAAACCTATTTGATTCGCTTCTCACAACAGGTCAGCAAGCGCATGCGCAACCACGTGTTTGTACTTTCAAAACCTTCATGGATTGCAAGCCTCTCCTTTTTAACGGCACTGAGGGTGCCATCGGCCTTCTGCACTGGATTGAAAAGGCCGAAGCTGTCTTTGCTGTCTGCGAGTGTCCCCCTGCTAACTGGGTAAAGTTTGCGACTGGTACGCTTGAAGGAAACGCGCTTTAATGGTGGAAGCCACAGATTCAGATGCTTGGTTTGGAAACTGCAAATGCTACTGCGTGGGAAGATTTCTAGGACATGATCAAGGAAGAATACTGTCACAGGGATGACATTCATAAGCTCGAAAACGAATACTATGAGCTCAAGATGGTGGGATCAGAGATTGAGACCTACACCAAGCAGTCCAACGACTATGCTGCACTTTGCCCAAACATGTCACGACCTATGTATCGAAGGATCGAATTGTACATCAAAGGCTTGGCCCCAGAGATCCGGAGCCATGTGACCTCAGCCAACCTCAATACCATTCAGCCAGTGGTCCGTCTTGCTCACAAACTCACTGATCAGGCTGTGGAGGAGGGCAAGCTGCCCAAAAGGATCAGTGCTACTGCCGGAACCTCTAGCGATAACAAACGAAAGTGGGATGGAAATCAGGATAAGGATGCTAACCCCACCCAGACCCCGACTCAACAAAGGAAAACTGAAAACAACAAAGGCTCTCAGCAACAGGGTGGCTATCGAGGAAACCACCCCAAGTGTAACAAATGTAACCGACACCACAGTGGGCCGTGTGGCAAAGTTCAGTGTCAGCGATGCAACAAGATGGGGCATGAAGCCAAAGACTGCAGGAGCCAGTTCCCAGTTAGGCAGAATCAGCATCAACCACAGCAACAGCAGCAACAAGGAAACAACCATGAATGCTACAAATGTGGGGCAATAGGCCACATGCAAAAGGATTGCCCCCAGCTGAACCAGAATCGCAACAGCAATAATCGAGGTGCTGGAAACAACGACAACAACCAGGGAGCTGGAAACAATGCAAGGGCATTCGTGATTGGGGCTGCTGAAGCAAGGAACGATCCCAACGTGGTGGCGGGTAAGTTCCTTCTTAATGATCGTTATGTTTCCGTATTATTTGATTCCGGAGCGGATGCTAGTTATGTATCCCTACGTATTAGTAAGAAGCTTAAGTCCCCTCTTACGCCGTTAAGCTCTAAGCACATCGTTGAAATAGCTAATGGTAGAAACCTCGAGGCCTCACACGTCATTCGTAACTGCAAACTAGATTTGTCTGGTCAAACCTTCCGTATCGATCTCTTCCCCATCATTCTCGGAAGCTTCGACGTCGTCATTGGTATGGATTGGTTATCCAAGCATCGAGCTGAAATCCTCTGCCAAGAGAAAGCTGTTCGTATTCCCCGTCCTCCTGGCAAACCCCTTATCGTTCAAGGCGACAAAGGCGGAGAAGTCACAGGCATCATTTCATTCTTAAAAGCCCAGAAGTTTTTACGAAAAGGGCACACCGCTATCTTAGCACTTGTTGCCGACACGCAGAAAAAGGAAAACGGGATTGAAGATTTTCCAGTTGTACGCGACTATCCCGAGGTATTTCCTGAAGAACTACCTGGACTCCCTCCTCACCGTCAGGTCGAATTTCAAATCGAGCTAGCTCCCGGAGCAGCACCTTATCGACTAGCCCCCGCCGAACTAAAAGAACTTTCTACTCAACTACAAGAACTTTTGGACAAAGGTTTCATCCGTCCTAGCTCGTCACCCTGGGGAGCCCCGGTGCTCTTTGTCAAAAAGAAAGATGGCACATTCCGAATGTGCATTGATTACCGCGAACTGAACAAGGTTACCATCAAGAATCGTTATCCACTTCCCCGTATCGACGACCTGTTCGACCAGCTGCAAGGGTCGAGCTATTATTCCAAGATCGATCTGCGATCGGGCTATCACCAGCTGAGAGTCCGCGATGAGGACATCTCTAAGACTGCTTTCAGAACCCGCTATGGTCACTACGAATTCCTCGTTATGCCTTTCGGAATGACCAACGCACCTGCGATCTTCATGGATCTCATGAACCGAGTGTGCAAACCCTACCTCGACAAGTTCGTGATTGTGTTTATTGACGACATTCTAATTTACTCGAAGAGTCAAGAAGAGCATGAACAACACCTGCGTCTTATACTCGAACTCCTTCGCAATGAGCAACTGTAACCCAAATTCTCGAAATGTGATTTCTGGCTTAGAGAAGTCCATTTTCTTGGGCACATAGTCAATCAGGATGGAATTCACGTCGACCCCGCTAAGATTGAATCCATTAAGAATTGGCCTATACCTAAGACTCCGACCGAAGTTCGCCAATTCTTGGGATTGGCAGGATACTACCGAAGATTTATCAAGGGATTTTCTAAGATCGCTCAACCACTTATGACCCTCACCCAGAAAGGCGTCACTTACAAATGGAGTGATGCTCAGGAATCTGCCTTTCAGGAACTAAAGAAGAACCTCTGTAGTGTTCCTATTCTTTCCTTACCTGAAGGTACCGACGAATTTGTTGTTTACTGCGACGCTTCTATTCAAGGACTTGGTTGCGTGTTGATGCAACGCGAGAAGGTTATTGCTTACGCTTCGCGACAACTCAAGATCCACGAACGAAACTACACGACACATGACTTAGAATTCGGAGCTGTGGTCTTCGCGCTCAAGATTTGGAGACATTACTTGTACGGTACCAAGTGCGCGATTTACACCAATCACAAGAGTCTCCAGCACATAATGGAACAAAAGGAGTTGAATATGCGGCAACGCCGATGGGTCGAACTCCTAAATGACTACGAGTGTGCGATTAAATATCATCCAGGCAAGGCTAATGTGGTAGCCGATGCCCTCAGCAGAAAGGAGACCAAACCTAAGCGTGTTCGTGCCTTACAGCTCACCATCCACTCGAACCTCCCTAAGCAAATCCGAAACGCTCAGGACGAAGCATTGAAAGCCGAGAACATCAGGGCTGAGTCCCTGCGAGGATCAAGGAAACGGCTAGAACAAAAAGAAGATGGTGCTTACTACGTAAACGGGCGTATATGGGTCCGACTTTATGCGAATTTGCGCGAGCTTGTAATGGATGAAGCCCATAAGTCCCGTTACTCAGTACATCCTAGTTCGGATAAGATGTACCACGACTTAAAGACTACATACTGGTGGCCTACCATGAAAGCCCACATAGCAACCTATGTCAGAAAATGTTTGACTTGTGCAAGAGTCAAGGCTGACTATCAGAAACCATCGGGCCTACTCCAACAACCAGAGATCACGTAATGGAAATGGGAGCAAATTTCCATGGATTTTGTTACTGGCCTGCCTAGGTCTCAACGCGGAAATGACACCATTTGGGTGATAGTGGATCGATTAACTAAGTCTGCCCACTTTTTGGCTATTAAAGAAACAGACAAGTTCTCTACCTTAGCAGAGGTATACTTAAAGGAAGTGGTTTCGAAGCACGGGGTGCCGACCTCTATTATTTCCGATCGGGATGCGCGTTTTACTTCTGAGTTGTGGCAAGCTATGCACAAATCCTTTGGCTCACGTCTAGACATGAGCACCGCTTATCATCCACAAACGGATGGGCAATCCGAACACACTATTCAAACCCTTGAAGACATGCTTAGGGCATGTGTGATCGATTTTGGCAAGGGTTGGGAAAAGCATCTACCGTTAGTGGAATTCTCCTACAATAACAGCTACCATACCAGCATTCAGGCAGCACCCTTTGAGGCATTGTACGGTCGTAAATGCCGATCGCCTCTTTGCTGGGCGGAAGTTGGTGACAGCCAGATCACAGGTCCAGAACTTGTGGTAGACACTACGTAAAAGATTGCCTAGATTAGACAACGCCTGGCGGCAGCTCGTGATCGTCAGAAGAGCTACGCTGATAAGGATAGGAAACCACTAGAATTCCAGGTTGGTGACCGGGCTCTACTTAAAGTATCACCCTGGAAGGGTGTGGTTCGTTTCGGAAAACGGGGCAAGCTTAATCCGCGATATGTCGGACCATTCGAAATTACCGAAAAGATCGGTAAGGTCGCTTACAGATTGAATCTGCCTGAAGAACTGAGTGCGGTGCACAACGTCTTTCACGTGTCTAATCTGAAGAAGTGTCTGTCAGATGAAACACTCATCATTCCTTTCAAAGAACTCACTATTGATGAACAACTACACTTTACTGAGGAACCGATTGAGATCACGGATCGAGAGATCAAAACCCTCAAACGTAGCCAGATACCTCTCGTACGAGTTCGTTGGAACTCGCGCTGTGGCCCAGAGTTTACCTGGGAGCGGGAAGACCAGATGAAGCACAAGTATCCCCAGTTGTTCCCAAATGAAACTCCCAGCACTGAAGCTACAACCGAATTTCGAGATGAAATTCCAAACTAACGGGGGGATGATGTGACACCCCATTGAAATGTTCTCACTTATACTAGCTTGACAGTGACTGCCTTAACTTTCGGGACGAAAGTTCTTAAAACTTGGGGATAATGTGACACTCTGGGTTTTCCCGAGCAACTATCTTGTATTGAAATTATGTGTAAATATGTTATTAAATGGAAATTTGTGAATTACCTTGGTGTGCTATATGATCCTTGCAATAAGTTGTATGTATGTAATAAATATGTATTGTCGTATGTGGTAAGCTGAGACCATGAACTCGACTCGAGACCGCTTGGTCTCGAGTAAACAGTGAAACGGTTGGGCCGATTGGGCCATGCCGCTCGGAAACCCACTAGGGTGCACCAACACGGTCCGGGTATAAAACCCACAAGAGTGGCCAACCATGCCACTTTTCACCATTTGCAACATTTCCACACACACTCTCCTACACACTCTTTCCATCACTAAAACCCTAGAGCACCAACACACAAACCACCTTCTTCCTCTCTCGGATCCAACCGGCAACACTAGAACTTTCGGTTCAAGCTTGGAATCATCATTTGGAAGCCCATTCATCGATCCTCCATACCCTCACACCTCGGAACACAACCGGTTAGTGTTTTAATATGTGTTAGAAGTTATGTGTGCTTATTGAATGAGATACATGATTAGTTTAGAGGCCTCTTCGCATGATTTTTGTATGATTAGTGAGTTTGTAATGGTTAAATGATGACTAATGTGTGTGAACTATTGTATGATAATGTTTTGTTAAGATGTTTTGAATGTAAATGATTAATAGTTAAGAGTTTAGGATGATTTTGCTATCCGATTTATGTTAGACATTTTAGGACAAATGTGTGTGTGATGAAATGATGCAAGATTTACTTGATCCTTGATCACAACATTTCATGCTTGAATGATCTCATGAAGAACATTATGAATATGTGTTAAATATGATATGAACATATGATGAACAAATGTTGAGTAGGATGAACAATGTTGAATATGAGATAAACATTTGAATATGTGATGTTTGATCTGATTTAATTAGAATTTAGACATGAAAACATGTTTATGAAATCCTATTGGTTAGTACATAGTTCCATGAAATCACAATTCTATTGGATAGTACAAGCTGGCACATGTTCTAGAAACAGCAGGTGTGCAAGTCGAGACCTCCGGTTCCGACTCGAGACCATCTAGTGATAACTCGAGACCCCCAGTCTCAACTCGAGACCGTTAAGCCATAACTCGAGACCGCAGTGTTTGCGACTCGAGACCATCCCATGACAACTCGAGACCTCAGGGGTTGCGACTTATGCTTGACAACTCGAGACCACCCATCCACAACCCGAGACCACTAGGTTGCGACTCGAGACCGCATAGTCTTGAGTCGAGACCGCTTAGTCTCGATCAGGATGTTCGACTAAGTTATTGGGCCGCATTGAATGTTTGGGCTGCATGATTTCCTGTTACTGTTTATCTGGACTAAGTGTTACTGATTAACTGTTTAAGTATTAGGGCAGGCCCAATACCCTTGTATGTTTTGTATGCTATGTGTTAGATACATGTACCATATACGTGATTACTTGTATCCGAGCCTGACCTATAATGGTAACCATATTAGGACGGGGTAACCAGCATACTTAACCAAGTAAACTAAACTGCCGAGCAACCCAAGGTGAGTTCACAACTATTAAAGCATGCGTTCCCGGTGGTTTTGGGAAACGGAAACTCAAACAACGCTATCCCCGCGTAAGGGATACAAACCTACTTTCTTCCCCTTAAATGGGACTCTTAGTTAATTATTGTTTATACGGTAATGCAACAAGCAACACTAAACGAAACTCTATCACTTAAGTCCCTACCATTTAATACCGATTAGTCGCCAGGGCCTGGCGAACGGGTTATTAGTTAATAGCGCTATTTAGGTGTAACCAGCCTCACACCGACCCTTGTTACTGGGAACGGGAGTGAACTAATGTACTCTGGCAAACCGTCAATGATGATAGAACATTGACAAACGGGGCACTGCGGAAACGCACGGTTAAGTAAGTATTCGGTATTGGAAAAATAGTTTAGTCGCTTACCTATGGGGTAGCTCCCCATCGCATGTATAAATGGATAAATTAACTGGTGAAACAACTTTTTGGTAATTAAAAACTGGACAACTCGTGAACTCGCCAACATTTTTGTTGATACCCTACTGCATGCTTTGCAGGTATCCAGTGACTCAGGAGCTTGCAGTTTGGGAATGTGTAGTGGTCGTCTAGCCCATGTGTTGGGTTCTAAATAATCTTGAACTATGAACTTTGTTTTGAAACTGTTTAGTTTATGCTTCCGCTGTTTACTTAAACTGTTATTTGAACTTAAACCTTTAAAACTTCGAATTATAATGTTTACTAACTATTGTGGTTGGTGAACATCTTTACTAATTGACCAATGCTCAGTATAATTGGTGGCTGGATCCTGGTTAGTCACGCCTCCAAGCGGTGGTACTCCGCATGTGGATTTTGGGGGTGTGACAAAAGAATATGAACATGATGTGTTGTGTGCTTTGCTATGCGAATGTGGATTCACATGCACATCTTTTTTTCGAATGTACTTTTTCCTCGCAAGTGTGGAACTCATTTAAATCCAAAGGGGCTATGACACATCTAGATTCAAAGTGGAGCAGCATTGTTGATTGGTTATGTGCCCGGGCAAGCTCTAAATCGGCTAATTATGTCAGTAGGTTAATTGTTGCGGCGACTGCTTATATCATTTGGCATGAGAGGAACTCAAGACTTTTCAATAACCATGCTAGGCCGCCAGACACGGTTCGAAACATTGTCTTAAATACGGTCAGATACAAGTTGATGGGAGTTAAGTTCAGGAACACGGAGAGAGTGAGGAAAATGCTGGAAAGCTGGGAGATTAATATGGATAGCGTGATTGACAATGGCGGCTGATTTTTATTGATTGTCTTTTCTTTTTTCTAGATGTTTGTCTAGTTGTTGCTACGTTACGTTAGTTGGTTTATTTTGGTTGTCTGGTTTTTATAGTCATGGGGGTGTGTCCTATGTCTGAACTAGCGTTGGATCCTCCACGCTACTTGTTTTTATTGGTTGTGAATATATAGAATCACCGGGGTAACCCTTTACCCAAAAAAGACGGGCGTTGCGTTTCGTTCGAAAGGCATGGTTTTCAGTATGTCTCCACATAGGCCCCCACTAGTCCGGCTAGCTAGTGAGTGGTTCTTTCGGGCGGGAAGCAGGTCGGGCCCTACAGGCGGGCATCCCCCGCAACGCAAGCAGCATTGTTCGCCACCACCCGAGAAGCAAAAGATTCTAGAGTCCAGGCTGAAAATACATGCATAGATAGTGGTCTAATGACAAGGCCGACGATGGAAGCTCGGGACGAAGCCGTATGATGCGGAAGTCTCACGTACGGTTCCCTGAGAAGGGAGTGGCTACCTACTGGAGCTTCGACCAATCACCACTGGTCAATTCCGCTTTGGGGCCACCCCTTACTCTACCATTATTATAGGGGTATGGGGTTCGAGACAAAGAAAGATCAAGGCAGCATATCAGCTTTTCCTTTATACTTTACTTGGATCTGTTTTTATGTTATTAGCTATTCTGTTGATTCTTTTCCTAACAGGAACCACCGATTTACAAATTTTATTAACCACAGAATTTAGTGAGCGGCGCCAAATCTTTCTATGGATTGCTTTTTTCGCCTCTTTCGCAGTCAAAGTGCCTATGGTACCAGTTCATATTTGGTTACCCGAAGCTCATGTAGAGGCACCTACGGCAGGATCCGTCATCTTGGCGGGAATTCTTTTAAAATTGGGAACCTACGGCTTTTTAAGATTTTCAATACCCATATTTCCTGAAGTGACACTTTGTTTCACTCCTTTCATTTATACTTTAAGCGCGATTGCTATAATATATACTTCCTTGACCACTTTAAGACAGATCGATCTTAAGAAGATCATTGCTTACTCCTCAGTAGCTCATATGAATCTGGTGACTATTGGTATGTTTAGTCTGAACATACAGGGAATTGGAGGTAGCATTCTACTGATGTTAAGTCATGGACTAGTTTCTTCAGCCCTTTTTATATGTGTTGGTGTTCTATATGACCGACATAAGACTCGACTTGTTAGATATTACGGAGGTTTAGTGAGCGCCATGCCGAATTTCTCTACCGTTTTCTTCTTTTTCACTTTGGCCAATATGAGTTTACCTGGTACTAGCAGCTTTTTCGGGGAATTTCTCAACTTAGTAGGAGCTTTCCAAAGAAATAGCTTAGTAGCCACATTAGCAGCGCTTGGGATGATTTTAGGTGCGGCGTATTCCCTTTGGCTATACAATTGTGTGGTTTCAGGGAATTTAAAACCGGATTTCCTCCATAAATTTTCCGATCTAAATAGTAGAGAAGTTTTCATATTTATACCTTTTCTTGTTGGAGTTGTTTGGATGGGTGTTTACCCCCAAAGTGTTCTCGGACTGCATGCATACATCCGTAAGTAACTTAGTGCAACATGGAAAATTTCATTGAGAGGAATCAGCAAAGAAAAGAAAAATGCTCAATGAAGCGCTCAAGAGACCCTACATCCTTATTGAGCAGGGCTAGTCAGCGCCTTCCCTTAATGAAAGACGTGGTAACCGTCTTGACTTTAAGGATGAGGGGAACGTCTCTTTCAAAGCTTTAGTGTGGTTTCAGCGGTTGTCGTTTAAAGTATGCCGTTTTGGTGGTATGACCTCACCTGACACATTAGCGGATTCACCTCAAGCATCAGTTCCATTCCAAGTGTGCCTTCTGCCTCGACAACACCAGAATGACAAAACAAAGCCATTTCTGGAATCTAGTGTTAGCCAACAATCGCTGGGACGCAATGCATCAGCCAAACCCATTTGACGTGAGGTTCCTTTCTTCAAGGCCGATTTGGGGGTCTTTTTCGATAGTTCACCCCGACAAGTGTGTATTCAATCCGCTTCACTCACATTACAAGCGCTTCCTAAATTACATCCATCCTTGACAAGCGTTTGAGAGTTCTAGCATGACGACGGCCTTAAGGGAAGGCGGTAGGTAGCCACGGTAAGCAGCTTGTCCAATTGTGCATGCATTATAAAAGTTCCATTCGTTGTGACCGGGCACGACATTAGAGCGAGCTCGCCCCGAAGTACACAAAATATCGGCTGGTACAAAGCAGGTCAGGAAGCTTGACATGACAGAAGTTCGAGTCGAACCAGACTAGTAGATAGTGTGGTGACTGGGAGTGAGGATTCGTTTCACTATGTTCAACTCACTCGGTAAGCCTCGTAATCTATGTGAAGGTTCGTAAAAACAGTGAAAAAAGGAATCCTAAAGGAGTAGGAGCTAGCTTGAATTGAAGTGGAGAAGACAAGATGGACTGGCTATCGACTTTGCTAACGAATGAGACTCTTCTTCAATTTATTTGGGCGTACTTCATACTACAGCAGGCCGCAACCGTTGGAGAAAGCCTACCAATGAGGTACACTATGGGTCAGAAAGCAAGGAACTCCTTTGATATCGGCTTCAAAGCTTTTTCACTGAAATCCAAACCAGGAAATGAGAACCAGTACCACACCCCGTACTGGCACTACACACCCTCCCGAACGAACTGATTCCAAGAAGGTTTCTCATTCGCTTTCCTTGATTTGAATGTCTGACTTAGCTTAGGAAAGCAAGTGAGAAAATACTCGGAAGCGACACTTCCTTAAGGAGTTATAAAAGCCAGACAAAGAATCTCGTATGTGATGTTAGAAAGCATGCTCAGGTTAGTTGGCAGAGGATACTCCGATAACGAATTCTGCCACTTTCTTTTCCTGGAGCGGAAATAGGGTTAAGGAATATCTCAGAGCTGATGCGCGATCTCCTCAAAATTGTTAAAATGATCCAACGTGCTCGTCATGAGAAAATGATTATCAAGCTTTGCCAGTTTCATGATTTCTTGTAGTTTTCTTTTTACCGGGGCAGTGTACTAAGGTACAAAAAAGAATGCCCGTATGTCGGCAGGATTTTTCGAGTTCGAGAAAAGGCCCCATCCTTCAAATCATGATTGGGTCGACCAGGCCAGATCATGAGCGAATAGAAAAGAAAGATAGAATGCCCTTTTCGACCCGAGTCAAAAATTGATCTAGTAGTGTACGTAGTTTGATCAATTTATCCCTGGAAAGTTTACGTAGTTTGGTCAGTTTATCCCTGGTTTTTAGGATTTCTATTCTATTTTTGTTGCTGGGCCTACTTGTACTTGTCTTTCTGGGCATTTTCCAGGCCCCCCTTTTTAAAATAGGAATAGCTCTAGGGATCGAGCCCTCGCCTATACTTTTGGCAAATTAGGCCTACTGATGGGCCTTACTTTGGCCATAGGGGTTTTTACGAAGGGCCTCGTTACAGAAGCCGAAGTTTCAGAAGTACTAGCGGGTCCTCTTCGCATGATGCCCGCAGGGTCGGATTCGGTGGGTAACTCTGGCGGTTTGGAAAAATACCTCAACCTGCCGTCTGATTCAGAAGGTCAGGGGCTGGGCATCGAAGGGAAGCCCACTTCTAGAAAACGAGACCGAAGCCCTGATCCCGTAGAGGACGTTGGTCCTTCCTCGGGAAGGCGACAAGTAGATTCGGAAAGTAAAAATCTTGTGGTAAGCCCGTCACAGCAGGTTCCATTATCGGACTCAAGCACATGTAACAGTTTCGAGGAGCGTGTGCTTCTCGAGCCCATGCCGGATTCGTCATCCCCCTCGGTAGATGAGGCGATAAACGCCGGGGCACCCAACCCCCCTGCCGAGGCACCCCCCCCCCCCGCTTATGATCCTAACACGGATCCTCTCCGTGTGGAGACAAAAAAAGGTGGAAATGACCCTTTTTGTAAAGGACCGATTAGTTCACTTTACCAAAAGAGGTTGGGAGCCATGGCAATTCTCACGGACCCATGACCACTATATGGAGGTATCCTCCAACATCGTCAAAAGTTTGGAGCTAGACTTTGTCTCTGAATACGAGGAGTTTCTTCTCGCTTTTAGAAAGGACCCCAAACTCTTAGAGAGCCTTTTTATTAAGTGACTGGCATTTCTTTTTCCCTTTCTTTCCGTTGGTCAACAACCAACAAAACAAAATCGTTTAGTTCTTCACTACTCGTACAGGAAGGCCTCTCTTTATGTATGGGGGGAATCAAAGAAAGGCAATAAGAGAATGTTTACACTCCATTTTCATAACGAAGATGTATCACGTCAGGATCCGTTGCTCAAACCGAATCACGCCAACATTATGGAAGTTCCTGGATCGTGTAAAATAAGAGTAGTACCAAAGGCAGCACCTTCTGATTTCATAATAAAAAATGGAAAATTGGCTATGGAGATTCCGTGCGGGCATAAATTAATACAGACACAAAGGCTTCGACAGGAAAGTCGTTTCGATCCAATCCATTCTTGGGGTCAAATAAAGAAAAAAAAGGATATGTCAGTGACCTAGCACGGCGTATGGATAGACGAATTGACAATTGGATGACAAAATCTCTCTCATTTGCCGGGAGACTTCAACTTATCAATTCTGTCCTTGTGGCCTTATACTCCTATTGGGCGTCGGTTATGATGCTCCCTTCTAGTATTTTAAAGGATCTGGAGAAACGTCTTCGAAGATTCCTATGGAATGGTGGTAATCCGGGTTCGGTTCGTGCTAAAGTAGCCTGGAGGGATGTTTGTATGCCGAAAGATGAGGGTGGTTTAGGTATTCGGAGCATAGTGGATGTTAATAAGGCTCTTTTAACATCTCACATATGGAGCTTAGTCACAAATCGTCCTTCTCTTTGGGTCCAATGGATTCACGCATACAAGCTGAAAGGTAAAAGTTTTTGGGAAGTGCAATGTAGTAATAATGTTAGCTGGGGATGGAGGAAACTCTTATCCATCCCTTCGAGTGTTCGATCATTTTTTTGGATGTCCATTCGTAGTGGATGCCAAACTAACGTTTGGAGTGATAACTGGTGCACATACAGTCCGATTAGATCATTCATAACCCCTAGAGCTATTGCTAATGTGGGTTTTTCTTTAAATGCTACGGTGGCTGATGTTGTTGCGGATGATGGCCATTGGTTATGGCCTCAAGCATGGTATGATCTTTTTCCTGTTCTTATCAACATTTGTCCTATCCAGATTGCGCCTGATACGAGTGACCGGTTTTGCTGAAAAGATTTGGAAGGTAAATTTCAAGGTTTTACTTCTTGGGAGGTTTGGAATTGTTTGCGGCATAGGTGTCACAAGGTTTCATGGGCTAGTTCAGTTTGGTTCAGCCAATGTATTCCCCGACACTCTTTTCATTTGTGGTTAGTTGTTAAAAACAAGTTGAAAACCCAAGACAGGATGGCCATTTGGGAAGCGGGTAGTGCTACTAATTTGCGTCTTATGTGTTGCCCTCTATGCAAGTTTGACCGTGATTCAAGAGACCACCTGTTTTTTCAATGTGTATATGCTTCAGAGGTTTGGAGATTGGTTAGGCATTTGGTCGACATGGAGAATGTAACAGATACCTGGGATTCTATCATGCAATGGATGGAGATTAATGCTAATTCTAGAACTATGGATAATATTATTTGTAGGATTCTTGTAGCGGCTTCAACGTACTTTGTTTGGCAGGAAAGGAATAACAGGTTATTTTCTCATAATCAGCGGAGTGCGAGTGTGCTTGCAAAGGTTGTCATTGAGACTGTGCGGCTCAGAATTATGGGGTTCCGGTTTGGTAGAGACCCAAAACAAAAGAAGATTTTGGACAGGTGGCTGATCTCGAAGAACATCATAGAGGTTGATCCCGGCTAGAGCGGCTCTTCTGGTTTTTTGGCGTGTTTGTTCTTGGGCTGTGCTTGTTTCTCTTGTTTTTCAGTTTGTTTTGGTTGTGACGTTTGTCGGGTTTGTTTGTTTTGTTTTGTTGTCCTAGTCTTGGTATGCCAAGTCTAGTAGTGTGTATCGGTGTCTCGATGCACCCTGTTTTTATTATTTGGTTGATATAAAATTTCACCGGGGTAACCCTTTACCCAAAAAAAAAAAAGTGACCTAGCACGGCAAAGCACTCTCCGAGGTCATGGAATGTCTCATTTTTTGGTAAAAATCTCCGCAGTAATGTCTCTGTTAGATTTTGCAGTCGAAATACGGGAAAAGTCCATTCAATTCTTGATGGAAATAGAATTTTGCGAATTCTCCCCGGAACTGGAAGATGATTTCGAGATCTACGAACATATTAGGGGGTTCCATGTCACTATTTTAACTTCGGCCAACACACAAGATGAGACTTTACCACCGTGGAGCGGATTTTTTTCAAAAAGATGAGGGGGAAAGTCAGTAAGATGTCGAAGAAGCAAAATATACGAGATCGCAAACGTAGATTGCTCGCGGCTAAGTATGAATTGAGAAAGCTTTCTCAATTTGTAAAGATACCGATCGATCTAGTGATATGCGGGACAAACATCGAAAGTCTCAGGTGACTGAAGAACTCAGCGAGAGTTGACAAAAGAAGCCCTAAAAATGGACATGAACGATGTTTTGATGGGCATAAAGAAATCGTCTTGGTGGCATCAAACCAATAGAACAAGGGTTAGCTCTGCAGCTGTGACAACCGGTGATTTACGGCCCTTAATTACGTGATTAACAAGTGATTAACGCGATAATAAATAGTGTTTACAACACAAATTAACTTAATTAGGCCTTTGGAGTGCCTAGGAACGTCTATCCAACTTTACAGTGCGCGAACGGTGATTTGCGGAGAAACATGCTAAACGTTAAGCGATAACGAAATGAAACCGTACGAAATACTGACAACGCCGACAAATACGGATTTTTCCACAAGTATTTTATATTTATGAGTTTAATTTTGTGAATTTATTTGGGCTTCCGTGCGACACAAACGCAAACGTGAACTAAAAACGCGATAGCAGGAAACGCATCGGCAACAAAACGGGAGCGACGAAGACGCCTGTCCCCTTCGAAACTTACATTTTACACTCTATTTAGCTCCGTAATGAAATTTTAGCAACTACAGTCGAAACCGGATTAGAAAACGAATTAAAGCGATGACAACACGGTCTTACGCGATTTTCACCGTAATTAACGAACGAACACGACAACCGGCTACTGGCATACATTTTACGGGATTTCGGCTATATAAATAAACGTCATTAAATTTTACGGAGCACGAGTGTGTCAGCGGGTCTCGTAGGAATTACGGGCCGCTTAAACAAGGGGATTGAGCTTGTGGGCCTTGGGCCCTAGCCCAAAACCCACAAACTAAACCTACAACTAAATCCTATTAAGATCTTATCAAAATCTGTGCAAATCTTTTCAAATCT